>SDEE01000434.1:0-41791 GCA_004126415.1 Candolleomyces aberdarensis | reverse complement strand
CACCACTGTTGTGAACCCTCAGCCCACTGCTCCTGCTGGCCCTGCTATCCCCAAGTACGGCCAATGCGGTGGAAATGGCGTAAGTTCTTCNATCCATATTCTTTCCTTTGTCAAAGGCTCACGTCTTCTTCTCGGGCAGTGGACTGGATCAACTACCTGCGCTGCTGGCTCCACTTGCACGAAGCTGAACGACTGGTACTCTCAGTGCGTCTAATGCCGCAGCCACATTGGCGTGCTTCCTGGGGTTTCGCAGGTCGGCAATTTTGATACATTCTTTTTCTCTTGGCCCTGCGCCGTTGCGAATGAATTCATTTCTCGTTTACATGTGCTTTTGAAAAGATTTCATTTTCCTGTTTTGAAACTAGTACTCTAATCCACTTTCTTTTTGAAACACTTGCTCAAGTGACCCGACTGTAAGTGTGTTCCAGCAATATATGGACCGAATCTCAACCGAGGCATTCTAGGAGCCTGCGAGGCCACTCCAGGATAAGACCGCCCTATGGGCGAGTGAATCTTCTCGAACCTCTCTAAGCGCTCTGCCGAGGCGCTACCAACACTGCCAGCTCTTGGTGGTCTCTCATATTGATGACTCAAGAGCGATTTGGACTCATCTATCCGGGAATATCTAACTCTGGGTCTCTCAGCTATGGTCATCTGAACAGCTGAAGAGTGCCCAGCATGTGCTTCTAGGTGTTCTATCACAAACGGTGCTTCCATTTGGTTCACTTGATTCAGCCAGTGTGGTTTGCGACTGTGAACGGTGCTCAGTTCTCCAAGATTCATCCTGAACCTCGGGCAATTGCACGCGCTTCGAACAGGTCCGGTCGATCTGCGGAAGTACCCCGCACCACTTTCTTTACCCACCCTATCCACACGGTATCTTTATTGGTGTGGGGATTTGATGCTCTCCGGAAAGGTCAGCGGGCCAACGATCTCACGATCTCGGCGAAGCAGGGCACCGATTCTCGCTCAATTGGCTCGGTTAGCGTGTTTGTCACCTAATCGGGGAATGGCAAAGTGAAATTTCTGACCATTCCAACAGGTCTGCAGCTTGGAAAATGACCGAAAAAACTGGTATTTAAGAGTCTCGAGCGAGAGACCTTTCCCTCACCCTCTTTACTTGGCGTCTTTTTATCGCACCCAAACATGCAGTGGGCAGCTCTTGTTGCGCTCGCGGCCCTCGCGCCATTCGCCGATGCTCTCCTCCGTTTCCCTTGCTCTCAGCTCGTCACCCAACGATTTGACCCGTGAGTTCGCTGTTGCACCTTCAGTTTCAGACCTCTCACATCTTCGACAGGTTGGTCACCCCGGGTCAAGTTTCACCTCACGTTCATCAGATCGTTGGTGGAGTACGTTCAATGAGGTCCTTCTTCAGGAGTGCTGCCGACTAACAGCTGGATTCATTCTCTGAATATCTGAATAGAATGCGTACGTTGAGAAGCATCCTTGTTCAACCTACAGTCATCTTTAACACTTCCTTCAGTTTCGATATCGCCATGGATGCTAGCATCGACTACGCCAAAACTTCCACCTGCACAACTTGTAGATTCAAGGAAGACGCTTCTAACTACTGGACTGCCGTCTTGTACTACAAGAATCCGAACGGCAGTTACATCAGGGTCCGTCAAAGTGGCTTGTCTATCCGCTATCGCCCGCTGAGCAAAATCCACTTTCTAGGTCCCTCAAATGGCCAACCAGTTCACTGGTAGTCCCAGCGGAGGTATGACCGTTTACTACATCCAACCGCCCGGTAACCAGAGGGTCACCTCCTTCCCAAAGGTACGTCTGGCTACGGCGATCGTTGCGGTATTGTTGACACCATTTTACTAGGGCTTCCGGATGATCGTTGGTAACCCTTTCTTGCGTAATGCGACTGGGATAAATCGCGACAGTGCGGTTGGCAGGTCTATCACCAACCGTTGCTTCGGCGCCAACTTCGGTAGCGATGCTCAATGGCCCCATCCTGGCACTGGCCCTCTCGACACCATCGAGCTGCCCAATAGGGCTTGCGCTGGTGGTATCCGATCGAACATTTTCTTCCCGTCGTGCTGGAACGGGAAAGACCTTGACCCTCCTGACCACCATGTGCGTTTCATGTCGGCGAATTTGTTGCGAGCTTGCTGACGTCGTGCCCAGAGCCACATGGCTTTCCCTACTGGCACGGTTCCCCGAGATGGCCTCTTCTTTATGGGTGGAAGCTGCCCTGCGTCCCACCCTATCCGTATGCCACTGCTCTTCATCGAAATTGTCTGGGACACAAGGCAATTCAACAACAATTGGCCGACTGACGGAAGCCAGCCATTCATCTTCTCCCAGGGTGATCCGTAAGTGACGTTCGGATTAGGTTGACTTTTCCTTGGTCTTATTCTGCCATTCTAGCACTGGCTACGGACAACACGCTGACTACGTCTTCGGCTGGGATGGAGATTCGCTTCAAAGGGCCATGGATCAATGCACTGATATTGGTGGCGTTCCTGAGAGCTGCCGTGCCCTCACTCTCGTGTCGGACTCCCAGATCAACAACTGCAAGCAGGCACCTCGTGTCGAGGAAGCTGTTGAAGGCCGGTGTAAGTGGAATTCCCGACTCTGTCCACCCATTCTTCTCATATGACGACTTGCAGACCTCAACACACTGCCTGGATGCAATCCTCCCCAGAATGGTCCCGCGCCTGCGACGATGCCTGCCAGCTGCAATGCCATCACTTCGTACCTCCCTCTTCCCACTGGCACCGGGCCAACAACCACAGTCGTAAACCCACAGCCCACAACGACCGCCGCCCCTCAGCCTTCTGCGCCCGCTGGAGCCCTTATTCCTAAGTATGCTCAATGTGGTGGCAATGGCGTAAGTGCCCTTTCTGTTTTGTGTATATGTTCCTGACCGACGCGCCTTTTTCCAGTGGACCGGTGGCACCCAGTGTGTGGCTGGAAGCACATGCCAGAAATTGAATGATTGGTACCACCAGTGTCTCTAAATTCTCTGAAAACCCCTGCTGGCTTGGTTTCGGTTCCAATCGAGTAGAGTACCGTACATATGATCCTGTAAACGACTTCATTGCTCGCTTAAATGCCACAAATTCCATTCTTTCTTGATGTAACGGCTGCCATTGCGAGGACGTCAGGATCCAGAGAACACTTCTTTTGCGCTTGGGGAACCAAGCAAAGACCAAGAGGATCGACACATCAGAACGCATAAAAGTCTCTTTCGGCGGGTGCAAAGCCTAGACTTTGATCCGTCGCTGAGCTTATTTTCGTTGTCCCGCCAGCACATGTATTCCCACGTCGATAAAGGCAGGTCTCCTTCTACTTCCATAACCTCCGCTTTACGGGTCCTGAATAGTGGGCGCTTGGGTGTCCATCTAGATCTCGACTGCTCCTTCTGTCTGAGGAGATCTACGCATCAAGATTGACCCATTTATGTGGGGAGGAGCGACCGTCGCTGCGAGCCAAAAATGTCTCATGAAGAACGAACGGGAAGAGGGAGGAAGTCAACTGGTTCATCACTATCCGAACCTCCCGATGGACGGACGGCATCATGCTATACTATGGGATTCAGGCTGTATGGTTTACTCGAACCCACTATTTCTCCTGGCTTCCTCGATGATTACAGATACCGGTCCAATGGCGGAGCTTTTCCGCCCTGCTTCGCGTCGAGATGCAATACGTTAGGCACTTCTGCTACCTTGATTTTGCAGAGTCGTACATACATCTCACAGATGAAAGGCCAACTATTGACGGATGAATCACGGTACCTCAGCTACAAAAAACTTTATCCTCCTGCCTCGGTGGCTCTTACGGGGATCTATTTAAACGAGGTCACAAGAGAGGTGCCAGTTCCGTCGTCGTCTACTTGTTGACCGTCTCAAACATGCAGTGGGGTGCTCTCATCTCCCTCGCGGCCATCGCGCCTGCAGCTCATGCGCTCTTGCGTTTCCCTTGCTCCCAGCTCGTGACCCAGCGTTTCGATCCGTGAGTCAAGTTCTGCTCGGGCGTCTCAAGCTTGTGCTAATCCTCTGCAGCTTGGTTACTCCTGGTGTCGTCTCTCCCCACGTGCACCAAATTATTGGAGGAGTGAGTGATCCCTTTCTTCCTCTTGTATCACATCTCTAATTCTCTGCGTTGTTCATAGAATGCGTATGTGGAACCGTTTACGGTTGGTTGGGTCATGTCTGACCGATCTCTCGTCCTACAGCTTCGACGTCAAGATGGACCCCAACAATGACCTTCCGGCCCTGTCGACTTGCACAACCTGCAAGTTCAAGGAAGACGCATCCAACTACTGGACCGCTGTGATGTACTTCAAGCACTCGAACGGCAGCTACATCCGAGTTCCTCAGATGGCCAACCAATTCACCGGTAGTCCTAACGGTGGAATGACTGTCTACTACATTCAGCCTTCGAACAACCAAAAGGTTACATCCTTCCCGAAGGTAAGAGCTACTTCAAATTCGATCATCAATTGTATGCTCACCGTTTTCTGTTAGGGATTCCGTATGATTGTCGGAGACCCCATGATGCGTAACGGCACAAAGGTCGACCCTAACAGTGCTCAGGGCAAGGCTATTGGCTTCCGTTGCTGGAATGCCAACTTCGGTGCTGACAATTCATATCCTCACCCCAACACCGGTCCTCTCGACACCTTCGACCTCCCCAAGAAGGCTTGCGCTGGTGGTATCCGCTCAAACATCTTCTTCCCTTCGTGCTGGAACGGAAAGGATCTCGACCCTGCTGACCATTCTGTGCGTTTCTCCTTCGATTTTTCGCGTGCTCATTCTGACCAGATACTTTGGGTCTTATAGAGTCACATGGCGTACCCCACTGGTGCCCCTCCCCGAGACGGTCTTTTCTTCATGGGTGGTTCTTGCCCCTCGTCTCACCCCATCCGCATGCCATTGCTCTTCCTCGAGATCGCTTGGGACACAAGACAATTCAATAACATGTGGCCTTCCAGCGGCCAGCCCTTCGTCCTCTCCCAGGGTGACCCGTAAGCATTGTTGCTTCGTTCTACGATCTCGGGTGCTAAAAGGCGATTTAGAACTGGCTTCGGTCAACACGCTGACTACGTCTTCGGCTGGCAAGGTGATTCGCTCCAGAGGGCAATGGACCGCTGCACTGACCTCGGTGGTCAACCCACTGGATGCCGTGAACTCACCATTGTCTCTGACGCCGACATGAACCGTTGCACTCAGAAGGTCCGAGTCGACGAGGTCGTCGAGGGACGATGTACGTCAATCTCGTTATTAATCAGTGTCACTTATCTGACTTCCGACCACAGACCTCAACGCTCTCCCTGGTTGCAACCCAGTGCAGAACGGCCCTGGCCCAGCAACCATGATCAACGGGTGCACTGCCCTCTCGACTTACATTGGCCAACCTGCTGGGCCCACTCCAACCAACCCGGCCCCGACCACTGTCGTTCAGCCCACGCCTACAGCACCCACCACCACCGTCGTCAACCCTCAGCCCACTGCCCCGGCTGGTCCTCAAGCACCCAAGTACGGCCAGTGCGGTGGTATCGGCTGGACTGGTGCCACCCAGTGCGCGTCTGGAAGCACTTGCCAGAAGTTGAACGACTATTACTCCCAGTGCTTGTAAATTTCTCAATCTCAAGCATTGTGGTTGTACGGTGGGTGTCTAGAGCCACTGTCACGGTGCAATCCTCGTCTTGGTTTATGAATCTGTCTCTTTCATTTTCATCGTATTAATTATCAACTCATCTTTTTCTGAGCATGTCGCCAGCGAATGTTGTAGGAGGAGAACTTGAATCCAATATTCCCGAATCTTCGCACTCTTTCGCTATGTTCGTATATTCTCTTGGCTGCTATCACTGAGGATGCCAAGCTACCTCTTGGGAGATCGACGTTGAGTTCGGTTGCGCTTGGTGCTACTCATTGTGTAGCCTCGGAAAATTTGTCTCGTCTCCTCAGCAGGTTCAAAATACCCTCCTAACTCTCTCAGATGCGCGAAATGGTTATAGAGCACAAATTCTACGATATTGTCGCTCGAGCTCAAATCGCCAAGCCTTGAAGATCATTATGGGAGGCCAGGACAAGAACAAGCCCAAGACTCTAAAAGCGATAGCATCCGCGGATACTTGGCGGTAAATTCTTGGAAAATGGAGGGCCTTCGAGCACCTCCAAATTAGCTTCTATGAGAAAGTTCATTTATAGAAGGCGTGTTGTGACGAGTGTACGTTCATGTTCCACGCGGTATGTAGTTTGAATTGGATTGTATTGAATTGTGAGCTAGAATAAGCAGAGCCGGCATGGCAATGTCCACATGATACACCCTTGGAAAGCTCCGTGGGGGTAGATTTGGAGGGCTGTAGAAATCTAGGGTACTTTACCTATAGACGCTACTCGGTTCTTTGATCTCAATTGATTCTATGGGTTGGAGTGGGAGGAGGAAGAGGTCGCAGCTGAGTTTGATCGGGACGGAGTTTGCCGAAAACCCCAAAACTGCAACCACCACCTCTCCTGGCATTTTGCTCGCAGGAAAGGGCCGGGAAGCCTCAAATACAGTTGAGAGCATGCATTAAGGCTGCCCATTGAAGGTCAAATAACAACTGGCAGCATGCCAGCAAGTTCCCGGACTGTAGCGCAGCATTCCTTGCGCGCGAAACGGTGCAAACGACCCTACAACGGATTTCGAGGCTAAAAAGATCTGGGCACCGGCAAGGTCCCTGCTTTTCAAAAGTAATTCGTGCTGCGCAACGACACCAAGCAGCGGCACAGAGACCGGAGTCTCCGCAGACCGCGCAGCGCTGCGGGCCATGGTGCTGAGGCGATCTGTACAGCGTTGCACAGCCACTATCGCTGGATAAGGCTCGGCGAGACAGCGATGATATAACCAGAACCCTTGCCCCCGCACCACAACAATCTACGCCATGGAAGCCCTCAAACTGCAGAGAAAGTACCCCGAGGTATCTCGGGATGAGATGTTCGACTTCATCAACAAGTTCAAGTGAGTAAATGGGCTAGAATTTGGCGGTATTCATGCTGAAACGGGCTGCAGTGGTTTGAGCACGGAAACGCCTGGTCGAGTCGATAAATCGACGGTGCTGCAGGCGTTGCAGTCTAGTGGAACGTCGTATGATCTCGCAAGAGAGACCTTGAAGCATGTCAGCGTGGATGCCAGTGGAAAGGTCGAGCTAGAGGACTGGGTCGAGGTATGACTTTGTCTCCTTTGTCTTGTCTCATTGATGTCATGACGTGAACCGCTTCCGCAGCTCAATGTCAAGCTCAGGTCGCAAGGAGCCTCAGAATCCATCTCGAAGAAGGCAGGAAAGGTCACAGTGAAAGGCTCTAATGCCAATGTGAGCCATACCATCAACGAGGACGAACGAGCGGAATTTACAAACCACATCAACTTGGTACGGAGATCAGACCTGTCAAGGGGTTTAATGAAAGAGCTGACATCGACTAGGTTATCGAAAATGACGCCGACGTTGCAGGACGATACCCCATTCCGACAGATACCATGCAGATCTTCGATGAGGTTAAGGACGGGCTGATCCTGTGTAAACTCATCAACGACTCCGTCCCAGACACCATCGACACCCGTGTCTTGAACAAACCCAACGCTCGTAAACCCTTGAACGCATTCCAGATTACCGAGAACAACAACATTGTCATCACCTCAGCAAAGGGTATCGGTTGCTCTGTCGTCAACATCGGCGCTGCTGATATCGCGGAGGGTCGTGAACATCTTATCCTTGGTCTCATCTGGCAGATCATCCGGAGAGGATTGCTCGCCCAGGTCGATATCAAGCTCCATCCCGAGCTCTATCGCCTGTGTGAGGAGGATGAGACTATCGAAGATCTCCTCCGCCTGACACCAGATCAGATTCTTCTGAGATGGTTCAACTATCACTTGAAGCAGGCTGGATGGCAAAGGAGGTGTGTAATATATCCGCAGTTTTTAGATTTGGACGGAATTCTGACGTCATTGTAGGGTGAACAACTTTAGCCGGGACGTCTCCGACGGAGAGAACTACACCGTCCTACTCAACCAGTTGAAGCCCGACCAGTGCTCTCGTGCACCTCTCCAAACCAAGGATCTCAAGACGCGCGCGGAGCAGGTGTTGCAGAACGCTGATCGCATTGGGTGCAGGAAGTATTTGACCCCATCTTCCCTCATCTCGGGCAACCCTCGTCTCAACTTGGCCTTTGTCGCCAACCTCTTCAACACCCATCCCGGTCTCGAGCCCCTCGACGAACAGGAAGCCAAAGATTATGGTGTCGTGGAGGACTTCGACGCTGAAGGCGAACGGGAAGCTCGTGTATTCACCCTCTGGCTCAACTCTCTCGGCGTGGAGCCGGCGGTGTTCAACTTGTTCCAGAGCCTCAAGGATGGTCTCATCATCTTGCAGGCGTTCGACAAGGTGCTTCCTGGTAGCGTTGTGTGGAGAAGGGTGTCGAAGCCTAAGGCTGGCGTTACTTCGCCTACGTTCGCACCGGCGGAAGGTGAAGAGGAGGAGGAAACCGGTATCACGCCCAACCAGAGCCAGCTTTCCAGGTTCAAGTGCGTCGAGAACACCAACTACGTCGTTGACCTTGGCAAGCAGAGTGGAATGCATTTGGTTGGTATCCAGGGTGCTGATATCGTGGATGGAAGGAAGACATTGGTGCTTGGATTGGTGTGGCAGTTGATGAGGTCAGCTCGATCCATCGTAGCCCGAACAGTGCGGGACTGACTTTGACTCTTCTCTCTCAACGACAGATTGAACATTGTGCAAACATTGTCCTCGCTCTCCAAGACTGGTGGCGGTCGGCCTATCAGCGACACTGACCTCGTCAAGTGGGCAAACACTACTGCACAGAAGGGACAACCTGGCGTTCGGCCTATCCGTTCGTTCAAAGACCCATCTTTGACGACCGGGTTGTTCATCTTGGACCTGTTGGATTCTATCCGACCCGGAATTGTCGATCCCAACCTGGTGATCCCAGTTGATGAGAACGGAGATTATGAAGATCGAAGACAAAATGGTACGTCGTTCTCGCCCATAGTGCATGAGCACGTTGCTTACCTTTTCTTTCGTTGTTTCAACAGCCAAGCTCGCCATATCTATTGCTCGTAAGATGGGCGCTTTGATCTTCATTGTTCCAGAAGATATTGTGGATGTTCGACCCCGTCTCGTAAGTCATCTGTCTATGTTCTGGGAGAACCGTTCAAGGGCCGAATTGCTGATGACCGCTGTTTTGCTTTTGAATATAGATCTTGACGTTCATTGGAAGTTTGATGAGCATCGCCCAGTCCTAGTATCGAGGCCTGCAGACAATAGTGATAAAAAAGGAGGACTATCGTTTGAATGTATATTAAATCTCACTTTATTTCGATTTGGTTTGGACTTGTGTTTCAGCACTACCCCTGGCTCTGGTTGCGCTCACTCCAGTCCCTCCCATTGAATGGATACGGGTCATGATATTCGGCGGGCGGCCCTCAGGCAACCGCCCATCGGGCGCTACGGACAAGGTTGCCATTGTTGGCGAAAATCTCTCAATCAATCTGACATTCCGCTCCATGCGTCATAAACGTTGGCTAGGGCGTGGCAGAGGCGATCGATGTCTGCTCCTGCTGCGACAATCGATACGGAGCACGATAATCGATTGAGACGATGACCCGGTGCGTGTCAGTGACTTCGGATCTCGCAATTTTTTGAATATTGTTATCCATGCGCCACCACGGCCACGATGATACTTGGGTGTCGTATACGTAAATACCCTGATCATGAATCAATTTGAGCAGCTGCATAGCGTTTTCGGTGAGTCAGATTGTTGCAATGGCCCTGAAGGCAAAGGGAGGACTTGAGAGTGTGACAGTACTCAATGGGTCCAGGCGATTCTCGGGCTGCTCATGGCCTTGAGGCCCAGTTCCGGCATTGCCTCTTATTCAACATGGAGCACGCTTTAACCGTCAACCGCTAATCGCTCGCTAGGACGTAGGTCCCTGGTATCTGACCGCCCATGACGGAAATTTGACCACATAGCCTCCAGATTTTGATGCTCCTCGAGTGCCTTGTGTTTCTTCTACTTCTCGAAACGCTTGTTTCATCATCAGAGCCTTTCAGAGCCGCCTTTCCAACGGCTTCTGGAAAAGTGGCTATAACGACCGCTTTCATCACCGCCTCGGATTTGGGTTCCTCCATGGGAAGCATCACCGGGATCACCCCAGCGTCGGCGGTCCATGCCAAAGGCGATCGAGAATGGAGCTTGCCAAAATCTTTGAGGACCGAGCTGCGTTGTGTAAAGCACCTCCACAATACAGGCAGTTGGATACAAATTTTGCGAGCATCGGGACACTCTGGCGTCCATATCGTTTGCTCGTGTGCACCCCTCTCGCGGCAGCAACACTTTCCCGGCGGTGATGATCAACATTCAAAATATTCGTCACGTTTCCAGCACGACCCCCCTAAAAGAGGCCGAGATGCATTAACGGAAGACGAATGGAGCATCTGTTACATACACTTAAGTAACGTTTTGTTTGTCGGACCAATACAAAAGGCCTCGTTGTCGACGTGGGGCACTGGTCCTCTTCCCTTTCCTTCCCCCATCGTAACTCTATCGCCCTCGACGCAGCACTCAAGCAAACGGTTGACTCCTACGCTCGCGCTTCATTGTTTGCAAGGCTTGACGTCTTAGGTACTCCACGCCAAGAACCAGCTTAGCGCCCGCCCAGCCATGGTCGCCAGTAATCCCCTCTTCAGCGGTCGCTGGACCTTGAAAAAGTTCAACGCGACTGTCATCAATGACATCTGGCCTGAGGTCCTCTTTTTCAGCGCTGTAGCGACAGGTGAGTCCCCTGTTCAAATTTTTCCTGCTTTGCGTGCCGGCGTTGGAAGCCCGTTACTGATGCAACGGATTTTCTTTGTATTTAGCGGTGGCCGTTGTGACAAATCTCGGGTACCACAACTTGGCGATTGGTAGCACCTTGTTGACTGTACTCGGTACAGTCCTCGGTTTGGTCATCTCGTTCAGAACTTCCTCGGCCTATGAGAGGTGAACATTGCTCTCCGGTCGTGGTGGGACATTTTTTGACCGTCTTTTGACAGGTATCAGGATGGTCGCAAGATGTGGACTAACATCAGTACTGCGACCAGGAATCTTGGCCAACTGGTTAGAAGCCGCTCTATTCTGTTTCTCCAGAAACTTACACCAGTCTTTGCTTTAGATTTGGATTCACGTTCCTCTTGGCCGGGAGGATAAGGGCTTGCAGCGCAAGCAGACCAATCTTGAGAGTATCATCGAGAAGAAATCTATTTTGAACTTGGTTCGTGCATAACCCATCCCGTTGACTTTCGTTTTTTGACACGTCCTTGACATAGCTCCAAGCGTTCCCCGTCGCTGTCAAGCATTTCCTCCGTGCCGAGCAAGGGGTTTACTACGAGGATCTCTACCCTTTGATCAGTTTCCTTCCCCGTTACGCAAACGACCAGGCACATGAATCCGATCGTCTCCCTCTGTGGCACACGCACCCAGAGGATGACGATGAGGAGGTCAGAGAGAAGGAGCCGCGGCAACCCGTCAACCACGAACGCGGAGAGACTTTGGTGGACAATAGCAAGCCCAGCAGCCGGTCTTCCTCTCGTCTCGGTCCCAAGAAGCGCAAGGATAACTTCGACCCCGAGGCTGCTCTACCTGATGTCGAGAGTGAGCATCCTCTGAGGCCTGCCAGGGACCCTCCGAAGACAACCGTCTACGACTTCATCCCTCTTCTCCGGTTCTTCCGATGGGTCGTCCGCGTTTTGCTGAAGAAGGCCCGTCCGGGTGAAGCACGCCACAGGAAGTACAAGGCACATGTCGAGAGCAACATTCCGTTGGAAATCTCCCTCTTTTTGGCAAAGTACGTCTATTCATTCATGATGATTGATGCATCGCTGACATCGAGCTTGCAGCTACACTGCATGTGAGTAATCATGTCGCATTCAATTGGGTTTCTCTGACGATCTAACGCTCGATCAAGTCCTCATGAGGTCCGGTCTTGTCCAGCCTGCCGTTGCCACTGCCCTTCAGGGCAATCTTGGCGTCTTGCAAGACACGCTCTCCAATCTCGAGAGAATTTGCAACACTCCTTTGCCATTTGCCTATCAGGCCCATCTCCGAATGTCGCTCTGGTAAGGTTTCCATCCTCCCCTTGTGTAATCTCATTCTCTGACCGACCTGCTTTCACAGGCTCTACCTCCTGTTCTTGCCCTTCCAGGTCGTTTCGACAATGAAATGGATCACCATCCCTGGCACGGCTTTCGCGTCCTTCTTGCTCCTTGGATTCCTCGAAATTGGTCAGGAAATTGAGAATCCCTTCAACTACGACTTGAACGATCTCGATCTCGATTACTTCTGCCTCGACATTCAACGCCAACTCCATGAGATCACTGCTGTAAGTTCCCCTTGCTTGATTGGCTGTCAGTAGAAGTAAACTGAATTTGGTCTCCAGCACACCAACCCTGATCCTTCCGAATTCATCTTCTCTCCTATGTAAGTTCCGCTGTTCCGCTGCCTTGCTAGGAAAACGTGCTGACTGCGATTCTAGGAACCAGCCCTTCGCTCCGGCCGACAAGCGTTCCGCCGCTCAGCTCGTTGCTCTGGGCGAGAACTATGTCACTCCTGAGAACGACGCGCCCGCCGGCACGAACAGTATCCGCAGGACACTGGTCAGAAGCTGGAGGGACGTGGACAAGTTCACGCGCAAAGCCTACTAGACGGTTGCGGTTGAGGACGGCACCCAAGTGGTTGGTCATCATTTTAATGGGTTTTTATGTCGGGTTTCTATGGACAATTTCTCTCGCCTCATCGGGTCTTCATATCCTCGCTTTGCTTTGCACAACCACCACCACCACCATCGTCATCATCCTCATGATCATAGTTCAATTACGATTCGGGCTGCTTTGCTCAACTCAATTCCAAAAGTTCATTATTGGTCCTCCTTTATCTATCGACCGTTATATACTCACACTCATTTAATTTAATACGTGATAGCGCGGTGCGGTATCGCGGTAGTCATTCATTCAAAGTTTTCTTCAAAGACCCCTGAAGCTATGTTGCCATTGTGACTCGATTGTGACGGTATGGTTTCTTATGTCGGCTTCTTGGGATCATCGCCAGCCTTGGCTGGTACATATAGCACGGTGATAACGGCTTCGACATCAATCGAAATGGTAACTCACTTGGCGCCGGGTGGATGACAATCACTAGTTTGGATGCATATAGCTTAGTTCAAATGAAATTCGAGCCCAGGTAAATTTGATTCCTCCCCACAGAACGCAGGTACTACAAAAGGCCTCGTTGTCGACGTCAGGCACTGGTCCTCTTCTCCTGCCTTCCCTATTGTATCTCCATCACCCCCGACCACGCACTTCAGAAAACGATCGACTCCGACGCTTGTGCTTCATTATCTGCAAGGCTTGACGTCTTAGGTACTCCACGCCAAGAACGAGCTTAGCGCCCAATCATGGTCGCCAGTAATACCCTCTTCAGCGGTCGCTGGACCGTGGAAAGGCTCAACGCGACTGTCACCAGCGATACCTGGCCTGAGCTCCTCTTTTTCACTGCTGTAGCGACAGGTGAGTCCCCTGTTCAAAATTTTCCTGCTTTGCGTGCCGGCGTTGGAAGCCCGTTACTGATGCAACGGATTTTCTTTGTATTTAGCGGTGGCCGTTGTGACAAATCTCGGGTACCACAACTTGGCGATTGATAACACTTTGTTGGATGTACTCGGTACGGTCCTCGGTTTGGTCATCTCGTTCAGAACTTCCTCGGCCTATGACAGGTGAATATCGCTTTCCGGCGGTGGTGGGACATCTTGACCTTCCCTTGACAGATATCAGGATGGTAGCAATATGTGGGCCAACATCAAGACTGCGACCACGAATTTTGGTGAATTGGTTAGAAACCGCTCTATTCTGTTTCTCCAGAAACTTACATCGGTCTTTGCTTTAGATTTGGATTCACGTTCCTCTTGGTCGGGAGGATAAAGGTTTGCAGCGCAAGCAGACCAATCTTGAGAGTATCATCGAGAAGAAATCTATTTTGACCTTGGTTCGTGCATTGTCCATCCCGTCGATATCCAAGTTCGTTCTTTTGACACGTCCTTGACATAGCTCCAAGCGTTCCCCGTCGCTGTCAAGCATTTCCTCCGTGCCGAGCAGGGGGTTTATTACGAGGATCTCTACCCTTTGATCAGTTTCCTTCCCCGTTACGCAAACGACCAGGCACATGAATCCGATCGTCTCCCTCTCTGGCACGAGCGCGCAGAGGATGAAGACGAGCAATCCGTTAACCACGAACGCGGAGAGACTTTAGTGGAAAACAGCAGGTCCAGCAGCCGGTCTTCCTCCCGCCCCCGTGCCAAGAAGCGCAAGGATAACTTCGACCCCGAGGCCGCTCTGCCTGATGTCAAGAGTGAGGTTCCTTTGAAGCTTGCCAGAGACCCTCCGGAGAAAACGGTCTATGACTTCATCCCTCTTCTCCGGTTCTTCCGGTGGGTCGTCCGCGTTTTGCTGAAGAAGGCTCGTCCGGGTGAAGCACGCCACAGGAAGTACAAGGCACATGTCGAGAGCAACATTCCATTGGAAATCTCCCTCTTTTTGGCAAAGTACGTCTATTCATTCATGATGATTGATGCATCACTGACATCAAGCTTGCAGCTACACTGCATGTGAGTAATCGTGTCGCAATCGATTGGGTTTCTCTAACGATCTGATGCTCGACAAGTCCTCGGGAGGTCCGGCCTTGTCCAGCCTGACATTACCACTGCCCTTCAGACTGATATTCGTGCCTTGAGGGACACGGTCTCCAATCTCGAGAGAATTTGCAACACTCCTTTGCCATTTGCCTATCAGGTCCATCTCCGATTGTCGCTCTGGTAAGGTTGTCATCCTCTCCTTGTGTAATCTCATTTTCTGACTGACCCGCTTTCACAGGCTCTATCTCCTATTCTTGCCCTTCCAGATCGTCGACAAATTGAAATGGATGACTATCCCTGGCACGGCTTTCGCATCCTTCCTGCTCCTTGGATTCCTCGAAATTGGTCAGGAAATTGAGAACCCTTTCAAATACGCCGTGAACGATCTCGATCTCGACTACTTCTGCCTCGACATTCAACGCCAACTCCATGAGATCACTGCTGTAAGTTCCCTTGCTTTATTGGTCGTCGATAGTAATAAACTGAACTCGGTCTCCAGCACACCAATCCTGATCCTTCCGAATTCGTCTTCTCCCCTCTGTAAGTTCCTCTGTTCGGGCATCTTGCTAGGAAAACGTGCTGACTGCGATTCTAGGAACCAGCCCTTCGCTCCGGCCGACAAGCGTTCCGCCGCTCAGCTCGTTGCTCTGGGCGAGAACTATGTCACTCCTGAGAACGACGCGCCCGCCGGCACGCATAGTATCCGCAGGACCTTGGTCAGAAGCTGGAGGGACGTGGACAAGCTCACGCGCAAAGCCTACTAAACGGTTGCGGTTGAGGACGGCACCCAAGTGGTTGGTCATCATTTTAATGGGTTTTCATGTCGGGTTTTCCATGGACAATTTTTTTTTCGCTTTATTCGGTCTTCATATCCTCGCTTTGCACGACCACCACCACCATCGTCATCATCCCCATGATCACAGTTCAATCACGATTCGGGCTGCTTTGCTCAGCGCAACTCCAAAAGTTCATTGTTGGTTCTTGTTCATCTATCGACCGTTATATACTCACACTCATTTAATTCAATACGTCATAGCGCGGTGCGGGGTAGTCATTCATTCAAAGTTTTCTCCAAAGACCCCTGAAGCTATGTTGCCATTGTGACGGTATGGTTTCTTATGTCGGCTTCTTGGGATCATCGCCAGTCTTGGCTGTAGCACGGTGATAACGGCTTCGACGTCAATTGAAGCGGCAACTTTCACTTGGCGCCGGGCTGATGACAATTGCAGACAGTGGTCAGAGCCCATCAAAGTCACGGTGTTACTGTATCAATGCGCCCCGGCCGCGGGCCTCTTCCGTGCCTCAACTTGTCCTCAACTTCAGCATTCAACTTGCAACATGGCTTACTCATGGAGACAATGGGTTCTCTGTGCATGTCTGTCAAAGCAATGAACAGAGGGCGTCTCTGTTCCTTGCACAAAGCACGATGCCATGTCAAAGCGGCCTCGGGGCATTGGTATAAAAGGGAGCGCAAGGGAAGGTGAAGTCCCGCATCTCGACGCCTCACTTGGCAGTTTCTTCGACGGCTTCCGGCAAGACCTCACAACCGACCCTTCAAGGCTTCAAGACTTTCGGTTCCGATTTTCCTCGCCATGGTTCAGACTCGCAGTGGAGCCGCATATACTCAATCTGACGATTCGGGGCCGGGTGTCACTGTCGTCGTTGGTCCATCTTCTACGGGTCAGGGAACCCATACAAGATGGAATTATGCTGAATCTCTGACTCGGGCACCCACTCCTACTCGCACTCGACCGTTGTCTCGCTCTGGTAGGATGGCTCCGTATCCGCAGCTATCCACTCAAAATAGCTCTGATGAGTATACTGCGTCCGGGGGCTCCTCGGACGAATCCCATGGCTCAGCTGGGTCGCTCTTCGATGGGTCGGTGTCTACTCAGTCAAGCATGTCTTCCTTCAATAGCATTCCTGGGACCCCACTGCGTCTCGCCCGTGCCAGGCCTGGCGTAGGTACGGGCAACTTGGCTCTCGAAGGCAGCTCGCAGGATAATCGACTCCCAGCCCCTGCCGAAACTCCCTTCGAGCGCTGGAATAAGACGAATCCAACCGGTCGATACATCATTGGGCAAAGCACGATGTCGGGGGAAGCGCAGGCCCGGAGGAGAGAACAAGGGAACAGAGAGCGAAGAATGGTGTCGCAAGACGAATACGCGATGTTATTGGCACAACGGAAGATGATGTACGACTCGATGAATGCGTTGCCTCCTGCCCCGGCCATGCCAGAGATAGACAACAGCCCGTTCATTGTCGAGTCCGAGTCCGAGTCGACTCCCGAACCGGACGAACCTGGCGTTGGTGCTCAGCATGTCAGGGCTCTAGGGCCCTGTGGGACGGAGCTCATCGACGATCACTCTACCGTTGTGCAGTTTAAGGGGAGATCGAGGTCCCTGGGAACGTACCCAGCTCACTGGATAGCTGATCCTCTCGCTCGACAGGATACAGAGCCTATCTGAGCGCATGGATTGATCCTCATCTGAATGACCACGGCTATTTTGAATTTTATGAATCGGTTACTTTGATGACGCTAATGACCTTCATGACCCAGAGCGAGTCTTTCACTTTGACGACCTTCAATGATCTCCTGCTATGCCGTTCCTTTTCTCTGCCTATCACATTCATTACCTTCCCATTTACTTAGCCTTCAAAAAATATTATGATGACATTGATCTCTTCTAGATGGTCCTTGGCCTCATATATATTGGATTCGGAATTCATCATCTTCTTTAACGATTTTTCACGCTATGTAAAGCATTCGCATTGTATGGTTAAATGCAGCTGGTATCCATGGCGTAAATTCTTTGGCACTGTCGTAAAATCGTGTGCTTTTCATTCCCCAGGAAGTTTTTCAGAAGCGCCTATTAAGAAATCTATTGTCAGTCTCGGTCCATAAAATTGTACCGTGGCCCATGCTACAAATCAACAAATGAGACGATCCACTATGCAATTCATAGGCGCACGGCTGAATCGAACTTCCTCTGCAAAATATGAGGTCAGATGAGCCAATTGGCACCAACTATTAGGACTATCTGCCGATATTTTGGTAGAGAAAGAGTGAAAGCTCGACAGATAACGCTGAAACGCGTCGGGGAGCTCGGAGTCTCGTACCTCAACTGAACATATTTCTGGACAGACTTGAGCTTGGCAGATACTATCCGGACGACTCGGGGTCGTCACCTGGTCGCCAAGCGGTGAGCTTCGACCACCGCCCGGCGAAGAAGCCCATTGTCCAGTCAGGAAGATATTCCCAGAACAAGCAGATTTGACATCTGCCATTTGATCTGGTGGCGACTGAATAGCTTTAGACGCCCAAACTACGGCAAATAGTGATCCACGTTGGCCAAAAGAAGCAGGACAGAAGGAGAGGAATACGTTTAAGGAAGAAGAATAATTTCAAGATAGGTAGAGATGAAACAGATACGCCGATTTTGTCCAAACCTTGCAAGGGTCGACGGATTTAAAAAGACCAGAACAAGAATAGGACATTCCCAGTTCAGTACCAACCCACAGTTGCATTCACTTGAGCTCTCCTACGGCAAACGAAGGCTTTGACAGTGAGGTCCACCGTCCTAGTACATTTTTTATCGATATTCACCCATTCCACTCTAGAAGACATGGCCACAGAAACCTACAATCCGCGCGACTACGACACTTTGCCGTCTCTTCATGATTCGGCTACCGAGTTCGTTAAGCGCGATGCCGAAGCTGTCTTGGACTCTGACATCCGCCAGCTCTTCTCCGACTTCGACGCCTCCCTCTCCCAGAAGTATGGCGTAGCCTTGCTGCACAAGCACTTCCCCATCGAACCGACTCAGAGGCTCGTCGAATTCCACAATACCGCGACGCCTTGGTCTATCAAAGAGTCGAAGAAAGGCGCCGCCTTTCCCCACCGCGATGGGTTCCTCGTTCCGCGGGCCTTCCGATTCGACGGGACCGACTCGTCCGAGGCTAAGCCTTACGAGTTCTCCTTCACTTACGAAGAGCCCAAACCATTGACCGACACCGAGGTCGCATTCTTTAAATCGTTCTGGACAATCATTATCGGCTTCCAGCTGCAGAACGTATTGGGCATCTGCGCTCTCGGTCACGAGCCGGAGAAGGACAAGTACCAGCTCGAAATCACGGAAGGAAAGGCCAACATCATGATCAAAGGAGACTCGGTCCCTAACTCCAGCATCATACAAGCGGTTTGGTCTTTCACTCCGGACGCGGACTCGAAGATTGTGAAGAGGAAATGTGTAGGGGGTTGCTATGCGGTTGACCAAATGCACGGTTACGGAACCCACGACTACGAACCTGATGATTGTTAAAGCTTAAAGGGTCATGGTCTGAACATCGAACGAATCTGTGATATGGTTTGATGTACTTTTAGCTGGACCCAGGAATGTACTAGTAGTATTGCTGCCCCGATGAATTTGTGGAATTCACTTGAATTGGTCACGAGGGTTACAGGCTTGCACAAGTGTAGGCAGTAGAACTTGAGTTTTCCCGGCGCTACTCTTGATCGTACGTACCTGCCTGGCACCGTTCCAATTGAGGAAACGATAGTGCATGTGACGACAGCGATACATTCTTATCTAGACCTTGAGGGAGAGAGCTATTTTGAGTTGAGGTCATATGAGTAGGCAGCAATTGCCTCCAGTTCTCAGGCGGTGCATGTACCGTACATGACCCATGCAGAAAGGAAGATGTCCCACTGTGCTATACATGGGCGCGCTGAAACGCGTCAGGGAGCTCGGAGTCTCGCACCTCATTTGAATCTATTTCTGGACAGATTTCTAGTTGACCAAGAAAGAATAGAACCATTTCTACATTTCTATTCTATGTCGAATTCTGTAGTCTCGCGCTACTCAGCAATGTAGCTCAGATTAATTCGGTAGAGCTCTGTTTGTGCGAGCTCCACAGATAATGAAAAATCAAAAGCTGTATTTTGCAGCTAATTCGGCTCTTCAGTATCGATAGACCATATTACTCCACGCAACGCAATATCTATTTAATCTTGGAGTAAGATAAATGAAAAATGTTCCACTCGCTATCCCAAACGAGGAGGTGCTCACCAATTTGACCTCCTTGCAAAAATTTCATAACTCCAACCAAGGTCACGACGCCGCGAGCTATCCCAAATTGGAGTGTTTGGTAGCCCTAAAAATAATCTAATCTATCGATACTGAATTAGCTGTGGGCCAACTGGTTCTATCGTTTCTTAGTTAGCTGTGCAAATGACTCGGGGTCGTCACCTGGTCGTCAACGGTTGAACTCCGACCACCGTCCCGTGAAGAAGCCCATTGTCCAGTCAAGAAGATGATGCCAGAACAAGCAGATTCGACACTGCCATTTAGGTTTAGACGCCCAAACCACGGCAGATATTGACCCACACTGGCCGAGGGAAGTGGAGGAGAGGCAGAGGAATACGTTTAAGGAAGAAAAAAAAANTTCATGGGCCGTTTTATCACAACCCTGCGAGGGCCGACGGATTTAAAAGACCAGGACATCTCGAGCTCCAGTCCAGTGCCAGCTCACATTCGCATCCACTTGCTCTAGCCTACAGAAAACGAAGGCTTTAACAGCAAGGCCTACCGTCCTAGTACATTACTTCTCATTGTTTACCCATTTACACGCCAGAAGACATGACCACAGAAACATACAATCCACGCGACTACGACACGTTGCCGTCTCTTCATAATTCGGCTACCGAGTTCGTCAAGCGCGATGCCGAGGCTGTCTTGGACTCTGACATCCGCCAGCTCTTCTCCGACTTCGACGTCTCCAAGAAGTATGGCGTAGCCTTGCTGCACAAGCACTTCCCCATCGAACCGACGCAGAGGCTCGTCGAATTCCACAATACCGCGACGCCTTGGTTTATCAAAGAGTCGAAGAAAGGCGGCGCCTTTCCTCACCGCGATGGGTTCATCGTTCCGCGAGCTTTCCGATTCGACGGGGCCGACTCGTCCGAGGCTAAGCCTTACGAGTTCTCCTTCACTTACGAAGAGCCCAAACCGTTGACCGACACCGAGATCGCGTTTTTCAAGGCGTTCTGGACCATCATTATCGGATTTCAGTTGCAGAACGTATTGGGCATCTGCACTCTGGGCAACGAGCCGGAGAAGGACAAGTACCAGCTAGAAATCACCGAAGGAAAAGCCAACATCATGATCAAAGGGGATTCTGTTCCCAGCTCCAGCGTCATACAGGCGGTTTGGTCTTTTACTCCGGACGCGAACTCAAAAATTGTGAAGAGGGAATGTATCTCGTCTTGCTATGCTGTTGACCAAGTGCACGGCTATGCAGGCCCCCACGAATACGAGCCTGACGATTGTTAAGGCTTGAGGGGTCATGGTGTGAGAATTGAACGAATCTGTGATGTACTGTAATGTACTTTTAGCTCGACCTTGGAATGTAGTATTGCCGCCCAGATGAATTCATAAACTTTCGTTGAATTGGTCACAAAAGTTCGTCCTGCATTAGTCTACTAGGTAGCTAACAGAGCCTGACTTTACTAGCCCTACTCGCACCTTCCGGGTGCTGCTCCGGTTGAGGAAATGATAGTGGAGGTGATGACGATGATACAGCCTTATCTAGACGCCCAGGGGGAGATATCTATCTTGAATCGAGCTCATACGAGTAGACAACAATCGTCGACGCGTTCTCCGAGTCTACAGGCTCCTTCCTTAAAGTCCATTATGCGTCTCGATAGGGTCGCGGGGAAAGGGAATGTTCGCCCAGCCATTCCCACATTACCGAAGCTCTAAACAAGCGTCGAGAATCAACACGACATCGGTAGCAGTAGTGACGAGTGATTAGCGCCTGACCTTGTGTTTGGCAGGCCGGACCGATGGCGACCCGGTACCGCGTCGGCTGGCGACGTGCGAGTCAGAGCTGTTGAGAGAGCTCTGTAGCTTGAGTCAGATCTCTCCTACTCGTTCTCCCATAACATCTGCGAAGGTGTACCATTTCACCTCCGGAGATTTCATCTGGAGGACTAGCCAGCGTACCAGAGCGTGCCTTGCATTTGGTTACTGACAGGGGTTGGTATGAGGACAGCCTCCCTTGTCCTTCATCCGTTCCAACTTTCACCCTTCAAATCAACCTTCTCCAAAGACCATGACCTTCCACGCGGGGCGATTCGACTGGAACGAAGAGCTCGAGGAGCCATGTGATACCGAGTCCAGCTCGGATACAGACTCAGTGTTATCAGACGGCGAGGATCTCAAGGTCCGTCAGGGTTTTCTACCTTATCCCGGTGCACCAAACTTACAGAGTTCGCCCCACAGGCCGACTTCGAAGACGCTCTTTCTGGGGTATACAAGGCTAGCAGCAACTACAACTACTTCCACTGCCACACAGACCCCTGCGCTCCAAATCCCGGCTTGAAGATCGAAGGTGTGGGGAATGTTAGCCTTCCTTTATCCGAACGCGACGCACAGGCAATCATCTCAGTGGCGACACCGATACGTGTTGGTGAAGAACAAGACGTGGGAGGTGCTTGGGAAGTTGAGGCCACCAAAGTCGAAATCCGAAACGCGAACTGGGATTCATATCTGGCTACGAACGCCATCCTAGCTGCCTGTGAGACGTTGGGGGTGGGGCAATTGACTCATGTTAAACCTCAGTGCGATCTGGACAAACTCGTGTTGCTTAGTGCATCTGAATCGCAGTGAGCCAAGTTCAAACTATCAATGGCGAGACAGCATTGATTATTCCTTTTCAAGATTCGTCCTTCGTCAAGAGGGCTTTCATACGGAAGGAATTTTCGCGACAATCGCCGTTATCCTCTCTTCCTCTTTCGAAGGCGGACAGGTTCATGTATCATACGGCGAGGAGGACTTCCTCATCGACGTTTCAGATAACTCTGCTTTCGCCACCTCGATTCTCGCCTGGTACAACGAAGCGGCTCTCAAAATCCTCCCGGTCACGTCCGGATACCGGCTCGCTCTGATGTACAACCTTATCCATTCCTCTTCCGAATCGCCGCAACCTTCCCTGCATCGCCCGCCCGTCAATCCTTCGGAAAGTCTGCCATGCATATTTCGCAAATGGAAGGAAGGCAAATACCGACAGACGCCCTCGTCTCAGGTTCTTGCATGTCCGCTGTCGAACAACTACCGGGAACCTGACCTCAAACACGGTGTTTCTATCCTTGAGGGATCCGACGTAGATAAGGTCGAATACATCCTGCCTCTCGCTGAGAAATACGGTTTCACCGTCTGCCTTGCAAACTTGGAAAGCAACACTGTCGGGCATACCTCTCCATTGAAGACCGAGTTGGAGAGATATTCGGTTTTCAATTTGGTTTGCCTCACTGCCGATAGGAAGCCATGTTTCGACGGTCTCGACATCTCTGATGACTCTATCGTGTTGGACAGGGACATCGCGCCTCAGCTGACGGTATCTGAAAGTACGTCCGAGATCTTGTCAAAGATGATGAGCGTAGCTGACCTCTATCTAATCTCTATCTTCTAGGGCTAACCCAACGAACTATTCTCCTTATTTTCCGTGACAACGACGAGCCTTCCCTCGCTATTTTATCGCAAGGAATCGAAGAAACGCTGAGGAAAATCAAACATGAACCCCAAATATTGAACGCTAAACAGATCGCATATGCTGTACTCTCCAACCTTGCGCACGCCAAGAGCGAGATCGACGATCCCCGGTGTAACGAGCAACTCCGTATTTCAGCTGCGAGAGACCTAATGGACTGGGCGGTCAGCTGGCGTGACGTCCCATTGTGGACTGGTGCTTTCCCGCACAGCAGCGGTACCCTGAAATTCATCTGCAACGAGCTAAGAAAGGCTCTTCACGTCTTTGGTGTCAAGCCGATCCACGACAGGTGCGTTGTTTGTTCTCCTTATCGTTCACCCTAGGGACCAGGCGCTAATTCGAATGACTTCCTAGCATCACTGACCTTCTTACCCGAATCCCACAGCTTCAAAATCGCATCCGAGTAATCGAAGTTGTCGTACCTTTCCTCTCAGATGAAGTGGGCCCTAGGTGGGCTGATAGCACTATGGGCTCCGCGCTCTCGCTTTACCAAGAAGCTAACATAGAGGATATTCCCATTTTGTTGGAATTTGCAAAACGACGATTCGGACTTGAATTTATTTGCGATAGGCAAGGTCTCTCCGATATCCTGCATTTCACCGTTGATTGACCTCTTTTTCTCTCCCCGTTCTTAGTGTTATCCCTAACTCATTGCATCCGCTGCAGTCAAGCATGTGTAGCTTTTTCGTCGCTCTAGCGGACGGATTACACCAGAATAGAGCTTCCTTTACTCCGGCTACGTCGCCCAAAAAGCCCCAAGCGACAGTAGACGCCCTGCAACCCTCGGTCGAGGAAGCCATTCGACAGTCATTGAGCGCTGCGATATCAACTTCGGGTCTTACTCTGCCTCGAAATGACCCACAGTACCTCGATCTGGACGGAATCTTTGGCATGCTTGATATCTGCTTTGCTGTCAACGACCTGAAGCCGGCCACCCCTCTCTTCAACGCCATCCTCCAAAGCACGACCGACCTGAAAACCGCAGAGTCGTTCGACAAATTTTACGCACCTTTACTTTCACGGATCAAAAGCACAATTCACGGATACGGGTCTCACGTTACACACGAACCCTTTGGCACCTTCCTGCAGAACGTCATCACGCTCTACCTCACAAATATCCTAACCTTCCCAGCTTCGAAGTGGCCTAAAGCTGGGTGTGGATGCGGGGACTGTCGGTTGTTGGATGCCTTCATCGGAGACCCTTATAAACCTGAATGTCCTTTCCAGATGGGAGCAAACAGAAGACGGCATCTGGAGAGGCAGATAAGGGAGAAAGCGTCCGCGTTTCTTTCGTGTCGTACGATACAGAGTGGCTCGCCGCATACGCTCATTGTGTCGAAGAAGTCAGAAGTGACCGAGAATGCGCGGAAAGAGCCGCGGGATGCGGCGTACGCGTTTCTGAAGAGTGTTGGGAGTTTTGGAACGTTGGGGGAGGCGGAGAGGATTATGGGGAATAGGTGGGGTCATGTGTTGGATGCTTGTGAAGGGAGGGTTCCATTCCAACCTTTTTCGAGTACGGGGCTGTGAAGTTGGAGGCAAACGTTGCGACAGTGGGTAATTTTCGGTCAAGAGGGAGGAGAAATCATCGTTGATGATGGGTGTGGTGATGGTGAATGAAGCACGAGCTTTAGACAAACTCTTTTTGTATTGATTGTATCAAGGACTCTTCATTTCGTATTCCGGAGAAACGGACAAATCTTCTAGCATAATTATGTATTCTTGAATGTATATACTACCCAGCTTTTTCGACTCGAAACGAGAATTCGGTCGGCTCTGCGATGCAGGCCAGAAACAATCCTGAATCCAATGGACTTTTGAGAGACGCAGCACGATGCACATGGCGCTCCATCGTGCGTTGCTTCGTGCGCCGGACAGGGGTTCGTGAAGGTAAGGGACACCAAAGCTGAACGGTCGCATCATCAAAAGGATTGAGTATTGAGTATGTGCATGCGCACGATGGTGCCTGAGCCAATTAGTTCGGGAGGAATCTGAAGCTGAATCGTGTGAAGCATTTTCGCAGCAATTGAATCAGATTGAATCACGGGTCTCTGGATCTTGTCGTTTTATTGGAAGACTCAGTGTCCTGGCCGTTAGACGATGGTAAAATGGCCGCCGCGACCGTGAATGCACCAAGCGCCATGACGTCACAGCTGCAGAGGCGTGATCGGATTTGGGCGGGAAGGGTGGCGCGAAGTTCGAACCTCGCCCGCTACTTCTTTACCCAAGCAAACCTCTTCGAGGCTTCCTGATCGCACAGTACTCTTGTTAGCACCCCAAAGTTAATACAAACGCTTGGAGGGAGGGGCGCATTAAAATGTACTACCGGATATACACCGAGTCGGAGGCGCAAAATGGATCCCATGTCAATCTTTTGCAGCGCTAGAAGGAATTGAATGGCCAGTTTTCTCCGAGGTTCGGGGCCGCTGCGTACAAAGATATCCTGAATAGAGGATGCCGCATAATTAGTGGAATCCGAAAAGAGGGATGTAAAGATCAGCACATACCTAAAACGTCGACAAATGCAAGACCTCGTTCGGGCACTGGAGTACTGGAGTATCAAGAATCCCGGGCTCTAGAACGCTCTTGATCTGCGCCTGGCTTCGACGGTGGTTGTGGAATCGCGTGTCGAAGACAAGGGCTCGCCGCGGTGATGGAATTGATGTCGACGGGCGATGCGCGTCAAAGCGGCGTGGACTAATTAACGTGCCTTCGGTCGTCCTTCGAGAGCGAGTTAGCCACGCCTACGGCAGATGCATGGAATTCACATACCTGCTGGTTTGAAACGGGATAACTATGTTCTCCTTCACACCAATAGCATTCCCACCTTCCGCAAAAAATGCCAGAGTGGGTGGGAGTGTGCTCCCGTCGTTGCAGACATGGGATCACAATAGCCCTCCCTTTGGACATCCGAACCGGAGTCCCTTCCAGGGGACTGCATTTGGGAGTTTCTACCCAGTGTGTATTGACACGGCAATCTACCCAAAATTTGTCGGCCTCTTCATGCACGCGATTGTCCAAACCAGTGCAGAATTCTAGGTTGGAGCCACCAGTTCTTCTCGAGTATCCACTAACGTACGCGCATGCATGACACGGCCATGGGTGTTCCATTCCCTCCAGGGTCGTGCGTGTGCCCACGGACTCGGATGGTTCCTATATCCAGCTTTGCCTAACCTCGAAGTTTGAGTCTGAAGTCAGAACCGAGGCCACTTTCTGGAAAAGCCTGACATAGCCTCGTCGTCATAGACGTTCCAAAGAACGCCGAGGAATAAACAGACTCCGCAAAAACCTTGCGGAAGGGGAAGAGCGCGAGCTACGCAGCGATGCGGGGAGAGTCGACGCTGATCCCTTCCAATCACAGAAGAGTTTTCGAGGAAAATAGAAATGTGTGACAGCGTGACGCCCCCCTTACACTATCTTGAACCTTAACCCTAGTTCATATATTTGTATCACTTCCATCATCACATCAGCCCTGCGTGCAGCAACATTCCTTTATCCCCGTTCCTCACTTCCTCCAGGGGGATTTCGACGACCCATTCCTCTGGAAATTTACGGGGGGCAGTCAAGCCAGTGCAGGAAAGCTACTGCTACGTGGCCGTAGCCCTCTCCGACGGATCGGCTTTCTCGTGAGGTAGAATGGTGTTAAAACTTCGTTCTACAGATTCTGACGCATCCGTAAGGTATCGATGCTCCCATCGAGCAAACAGCGTGCTATAGCGATCATCGCAGCTGGTGAGCATGGTCTAGTTACTAAGGGGATGAAGGAATGTCTGAACGCTCCACAAGTCCTCCGAATTTGATTCAGATGCTCACCACCCGTTGAGGCATAAGTCCAGAAATCTTATCGAAGGTCGCCTCCGGCTTCAGGCCGTATCGGTGGATATAAGTAGCGGTAAGGTTTAACCTCGAAGGCCCCAATTTTATTCCTTATGGAAGGAGTGAAGAACTACGCCCTCGAATTCTTACGAGAATTTCGCAGGCCTCTTGTACTTTCTCCTCTGGCTGTGTTACCCATGTGTGGCTCATTTTGCGGACTTTGGACGGCGGCAGCGCGCTAACATTCCTATTTACAACAGAAGTGGGTATCCTCGTTGAGCAATCGGTGACACGAAGGTTGCGATACGAGGGAACAAGGTTACCATGCCGTGCTATGTTCATTTGGTGTTCATTGAGCGGCGACCAATTGAATTGAAGTTCGAAGCCTATTTGCATGGGCGTACATAACACTAACGCGCTCTGTGTTTAGCTTCCTTTCGCTCTATCAACTCTTCATTCCGTTTGAGTAGGCGTCAAAATGGCACGCTTCGGCGGCGTTCTCCCTCGTTCCCATGTATTTTGGGATGTGAAGAACTGGACGTGTTCGATGCTTGTGGCATGGGATCTACTGGCGACTGGATCTAGGTGATCTTCTGCTCGGTAGCGAGGGTTTTTTGAGACTTCAAAGCTAGTGAACGAAAAAATCTGATGTCTACGTTTCGCCTTTTCTCTCCCGACCCTCCCTGAAGCTTGTCCAGCTCAATCCGTTATCTGCAGTATGAGATCAATGCCACATGACGGATGAGCCGATGGTCCATCCATCTCGTCGGTTCATGCCAGTCTCTATCCCCTGGGCTCTCGATCTCTCGTCCCCGCGTCTATTGACTAGCTCCATACCCTGTGGCAAACGAATGCCCGGACCTCGACGACGGCTTCCTGATTGTGATGGGTTGATCAATCACATTCATGTCTGAATCTTCACTGGCGCCCACCCCCTTGACGCTCGGGCACCCCAATAAGTCTCCGCGATGTGTTAACGTTACCCTCAGGCTAACCTACTCCAAATGGCGTCCGTCCGGCTGGCTCGGTGCGTTTCGTTATCCTTCTGGGAAATCTAGAGCTCTCTTGTGGGCTCAATTATCGTACAATGAACCCTCTCAGCGTCCCGCTATGTTCGTGTGAATAATGAAGCCGTAGCGAGTCCTATGGCGCATTGAAGACCCGGCTTTTATGAATTCCCTTTTAGAAAGTCTCCCTCTGTTCTGATCCTAATTCCCGCTATCACCCCCTGGGCAGCTCTCGGGACTCAACACCAACTTTCTAGATTCATTGGATGCCAAAAGCTCGTGGCGTTCAACACGCATTGCCCAGTCACACTTTAAATTTTGCTTGATGTCGAAGAGAGTCTCGGCTGCAGACAGACTGCCAGTCGCCCCCGCCACCTGGAGAACATCAAGTGTTATACGTGAACCTAGTCGGTGTTACGTGGCTATCAGACCCCTGTTTTTAGACCCGGTGGCTACTCAATGCACACATTCGAACCTCGATTATCACCGTTTAACGTTAGGACAATCTCTTTTTGGAACTGGGTGAATTCCGATGAGCTCGCTGTCCCGAGCGAAACTATATTTCTGTGGACGGGGTTTGCGTGCCACCTGGAAAACTTTTGGATTCACGAGGGGACTCGCGTGAGCTCACTAAGCTCGCTCAATTACAGTCACGAGGAGGTTGATTCAGCAGAGAGCACCGTCTTACAACTGGGAGTTGACGACATATTGAATGGCGTCGTGCAAATGGCGTGGCGCAGACGCTAAAGATTGACTATTGATGGTTGTTGAATTCGAGGCGAATTAATTTTATGCATTCGCCAAACTTTGCCTGAATTGCCAATCGCCTAATGGCTCAAATTCAGATGACCTTTGACGAAGTTTCCACCGTAAGAATATTGAAGCCGCAATATGTTCGACGGTGTATCGGAGCGCTACGGGAACATTGGAACTCCTTCGAATTTCTTGGTTTGGTGAACTTGAACGTCCTTCCCGTTCCGAGTGGGTAGAACTCGCCAAAAGAACACGAGTCTACGAAGCGGTGACAGGACGTGGTCGTTGAACTCTTTAGCCTCATATGCACATATTTTTTACCGCTTTGAAATCCTTCTAGTCTTCACCGGGGCCAGTAGTGACTCTCGAAAAAGGTTAACTTTGCGCCGGGTAGTTTTGGACGGTGATCAAGGCCCGACTTGCCTCTTGGGTCTGCACGAATGCATATGCACATATCACAAGTTCTGAGAGAAAGTCTATGTACCTCAGATTCTACTCGAAATTGTACCCACATTTCACAGCTCCACTCAGAGCGGGAGCTCCCGAGTGCCAGGCTATGTCAATCGACGCCCCTCGTACGAGAAGAACAAAACAAGGAAACCCTCTGACTGCTAACGTATATGTGGAGCCAACAAACATAACCCATACGCGGTGTAGCGGGAGCCGACGGTCCTGCCGACCGCCCACAGACTTTCGGCAGCGCTCGTTGGCAACAAACCCTGCACCTCGATAGAATTCGAGCACAGCAAGGGTCGAATTTGATATATTGACTTCGGGCGTTTTACTCTTCTTCTTCATCCAGGGCCTGGACCATATCCGCGCCATCGGAAGCTTTAACGAGGGCACGGAGCGGGCCGTTCGCCCAGACTCGGAAGCAAAGTGAAGAGCTGGAAGATATGTATTTGCTACAGTGAAGGGACGGAGAAGGACGGGAGGATATGTACTCATCCTGATCCTTCTCACAATGACAGCTCGTTACCTGTAGGCTGGCTCGAAAACTTTTTGAAGGCACTGAGTACCTACTCATACGAGTAAACGGATCTCGAACAGGTCTCGAGAAAAGGTGGACTACAAATGGCATTTTGGATATCATCATGATGTCTGCCGGACACGAGGCCTGCCCTGGATTTTGTAGACATTTTCACGAGGTGATGTAAGGAGGTGGCTCGTCGAAACTCAATGGTGTGTATTCCAGGTTAATATTCGAGAAACCGTACTTCCTTACTGACCAAAGTTCGTTCTCCCCAGGCCAGCGCCACCGTTCACTCAAATGCCGTCGGGGGAATTCCATTTATTTGCTGCCAAAAGCAACTTTTGTGATCATCAAACATGGGTTCTACACATCATATCTGATATCGAAGCAGCCCAACTCGAAGGCCGCCACTAGAATACGCAACTTCTCTCGTTCAGCGAGGGGAAGCAATAGTTCGAGCGAGACGGCGGGTGCTTTTAGCTGACACCTGCAGGATTTGCGCGCCAAAGCGAGCGCTAAATTGTCTACATTCGTCGATCTTTTCGCCTGCTTCGCAATGGAATGGAAGTTTCTTTGACACATTGCCTCGTGTTCTGCGCCTCCCTGCAGCCCAAAGCTTATTCGACCCCAAAAAAAACCTATCTAATCGGACCCTTCTCTACCTTGAGTCGCTCAATTGCTCAATTGCTATCTTATCCGAAATCTCTATAGCAGAATCAGGAATCAGGAATCAAACTTGCCCGAGAAAAATCGATCGAATATGGATGAATGAGGGAACAAATGAATTCCTACAAGGACGGGGATCACATCTAGGTACGGCAATGTACGTATGACGTCCACTCGGTATTTCTAGCCCGATTACCCTATACAATTGGTGCACTTTCCACGCCCACACCGCCGCTGCCAGCTTTAATCTGAATGACATTTTTGGCCTCGAGGCAGACTAAGTTGCTCAGGAACTTGAGTCCTTTCCTTCTATACACTGTCCACGCCACGTTTTGAGGACCACTCGCTGGGAGTGAATTCCCGGTATACATTCGATTTTTCATACTTTGGCGATCGATGAACTTTCAATAAGTAGGTACATATGAAATCAGCTGTTGTTATCTTATCGGAATCTCTCGGTGACAAGGTGGGCCAAAGATGGTGAGCGCCGACGCCCAACTGACCAAGACAGCTACATCTCTACTAGCATACCTGCGAAGGCGACGCTGATCCCCCAATCCCCCAATCAGCGTTGGGTCCTAGTGTACATGTGGTGCCTAACTTCGAGCCGAGGACGACAAGCAAGGTGATCGAGTACCGTAACCGCTATCCTGGTAGGCTCGACTTCGATCGTAAGCCGTCTGCCTCGAGGCCGATGTATGAGTTTTGGCGAGCGCCCATATCAAATAGCTGTGAGGGAATCCGAGCTTGTTCTACCGTTTCAAAGAGAGCTCGGAGATGTGCGAGGGGTCTGCTACATGAAAATGATCATCTTGTAAACGGTGCTTCTCGTTCATTGATTTTCAGGTTCCTGTGACTCATGGAGGGGATAGTACGAGGATAGCAAGCGCCACGTAAGAATGTGCAGGCAGTGGTGAAAATGTCGATGGTCAGCGCTTAATTGGGCCCCATAGGAATTCGGACCGAGTTAACGGATGAGAGGCGTAGCAACCTGGCGCCGTCATCTGGACGACAGACCAAGCTCACGACCCGAGTAGTAGTATACGACGACGACGACAAGCCCAATGCTAGTCTTATATGGCCGTATGCTCTCTTGGGTGGAGCTGCCAATCTTGTCAACCATCTATGAATTCATTTTGTGTTCATATGATCATGTCCTGTCTCTTCTGTTGTTGCAAGACATCGAAGCACTCAAGCATGGTGATAGTCAGACTATATATGTTCAATTCAATTCACTTTGATTATTTTTTACGTTCAAGATGCTTACTATAGCGACTAGCTGACAGACAGACTTGTAAAAGCTTGTTTCAATAGCTACGTCAACGGCTCAACGCTAATCAGAGACTGACACATCGACGGTGAGCAGTAAGTCCGGGGTGAAGGAAAAATGGAAGGAAAATGGTATTACGCGGGAAGGGTAATCGAAATTCATCGCTTTTCTCGACGCTGACATAGTCTGGTTCTGGTTCTCCCTGCCGTCCCCGGAGACTCCGAGTGTACGCAGCACATATGATGATGATAAGTCATACGGGCACCTCCTCGAGTAATATGCGCAGCATCACGCAACAATATCGGTGAAAACTTGCCCAAGCGGCCTATACTGGCCATTTCTCAGATTTTTGCAAAACTGGAGGAACCCGACGATTTCGCCTCCCCCCGGCATCCTCTGAAAGTAGGAATGTGGCTACGAGAATTATAGCACCGTGTGCCCTTTCGATCGAGCTGAGTTTCGTGTCAAGCCGATCGTGTCCGGCAGGCATCATGGAAGTTGGCAGTCCTAACGATTTTTGCAGCACTAGGGGTGTGATGCCAGGGCACTTCCAACCGGGGAACAAGTATATACTCCGTTGACGATCCTACCCGTCCCCGCCCCGGACTCTGTCGCGTTGACCCCACTCGTCCCAGGGCCAAGCGCATATTCATAATCAGTATTTTCGGTTGAGGATATCTAATCGATGAGATGGATAACTTGGAATTCGGGAGGATAGGGAAAAAGGCCAAGCCTCCTTGGGCTTGAAAGACCCAAAACCCAGTAAAGTTTCGTATGTATAAATGTACCACGCAGCTCGATCATCGCGTCGAGACTCTTCGCTTCTCTTCTCTTAATCGATACGAACTCTGGCGTCCAAAATCAATTCACCCACACACCCACCTGCTTTATTTATCTAAATCGAAAAAGAAACGAAATGAACTGTGTGCCCTATACAAGGATTGCGCAGCGGTGGGGGATAGATAAATTTGAGTTTCGGCGGGAGGACGAAAAAGCCATGCGTCTTTCAAAGACCCAGCAACTCGTACCCGTCACGTCGAGAACTCTTCTTCCCTTCTCTTAATCGATACGAACTCTGGCGTCCAAACTCAGTTCACCATACATCCACCTGCTTTATTTATCTAAAATGAAATCGAAAAAGAAACGAAATGAGTTGTGCGCCCTGGAAAAGGGTTGCGCGACGGTAAGGGGTAGATATCTTTGGCTTCGCGTGGACGAAAAGCAATGCGTCTTTCAAAGATTCAGCAGCTTGTCGCGTCGAGACCGTTCTCTTCTCTCTCTCGATCAAATACGAACTCTAGCGTCCAATATCAATCCACCCATACATCCACCTGCTTTATTTATCTAGAATGAAATCGAAAAAGAAACGAAATGAACTGTGTGCCCTGGACAAAGGTTGCGCAATGGTAAGGTATAGATGATCTCGAATTCGGGGGGACGAAAAAGCCATACGTCTTTCAAAGACCCAGCAGATCGTTGCGTCGAGGGCTCTTCTTCCCTCCTCTTGATCAAAGTTAATTCACCCATAAATCCACCTTCTTTATTTATCTAAAATTAAATCGGAAAAGAAACGAAATTAAATGTGTCCCCTGGACAAGGGTTACGCGGCGGTAAGACATAGATAACTTTGAGTTCGAGGGGACGAAACCCGCCAAGCTTCAAGTTTCAAGGACCCAACAACTCGTCGCGTCTAGGACTCTTCTTCTCTTCCCACCTCTTAATCGATACGAACTCTGGCGTCCACTATCAATTCACCCATACATCCCTGCTTTATTTATCCACCAAACTTTAAATGAAATCGAAAAAAGAAACGAAATGAATGAACCGCATGCGCTGAATTGCAAAGGGTTGCACGGCGGTAATTCAGACAAACTCTTCGCGTGTTAGGGTTCAATTAAATAACATAAAACACCAAGTTAAGCTCTTTCGAGTGCGGCGGGATGATTTTGACGAACACGAGGATGTATGAGAGAGGCAAGTTCAAAGGGAGCAGGGAAGTTAGGCTTTAGATGGACGGATGGATGATCAGCCTCGTGTTCGAATCAAGTTATGTTCTGTGCTATGTCGAGTCGAGTCGAGCAAGCAAGCGCTCGCTCGCCCGTGATCACAGGGTTAGAGGGTTAGGTCAAGTTAGCTCAGGCTGCTTCCGGGCTTGTCGAAGCGACGATGCGGGTCGCGGGACGGAATAAGTAATCTGAATATAGACGAAGAGTGCCCGTCGGGTCGCTCTTCGTTGCGTTCGTATGGCATCGTCGAGCCTAAGCCGAATTGCGTGTGTAAGCCAATGCACTAGGCACGAACGCGTGCATGCCTTGCCTGGGTGTTCCCCCGCTTCCCCGCTATTATTGTTGTTTTGAGGTCCGGGTACGATCATGATCACGGAGGGGCGGGGCGGAGGTACAGACGCGTGTTCGTCGCTGCTGAAAGAAAAGATATTATTCGAGTGTTGACCCTGGCCTCGAGGCGTGAGGTGAAGTAAGGTCGTTTTGTTTGCGTCCATGGAGAGAAGGAAGTGATAGTAATGATCGACGGGGATGGAGACCGGGAGCGGAAGGGCGTTGTGCTGACGTTGTACGGATTCGGGCTTGAATGATTGGTTATGTGGCTGAGTATGAACCCTGGACTCGAGGCATAAGGTGAAGTAAGGTCCATGGAGAGCAAGACGTGAAGTGATAGTAATGATCGACGGAGGCGGAACCCGGGAGCGGATGTGTATTGTGTGTGTTGACACTGTACCTTCCAGACTCGAGCCTGGCTTGGCTGTGTGTGCTAGGCGAATTAGGGTGCGGGGTGGAAGAGCACTTTGACCATGGACTATGGATCGCCTTGGGTGTCTATCAGTAGTGACCCTCCGTGGAATTGAAGGTACATAGCTTGTTTGAACGTTCATAACCAAACTCACCTTTTTCCGAGTGCAACGATCGATATGGTTATTTATCATTTAATTTCCGATCGGGGGACATGATAGCATACATGCATTCATTCATCGTCGTTATTGCAAGAGGCAAGTGGTACAGAAGAAAGGAGTTCGACATGGTTGAATGACATCACTCAGCTGAAGTAGCGGTGGTGCACATGTAGCCCTACCTTGGAAAGAGTAACAGATTGAGCCAAGTCTTCTTGACAGGGAAGAGGAGTTGGAGCTCGAAGGCGTTCGATTGGGGGTACATGCTACATACAGTATGGGGCGGAAAATATGAATGCTAGAGTTATCACCGCTCCGTCCAAGGACCCATTCGTCCGTCCGGCATATCCTGAGGAATGTAATTTTGGAGACCCCGAGAGGGTCTACGCCCGTCGCCGACAGCGGAGCATTGGCTTTTCTCTAAACTTTGCGCGATAGATGATACCCAGAGGCGTACAAGACAAGACAGGTAGCTCGTTCACGCGAGTTGACGGCCTTGAGATCCCGGGCCAGCGCTAGTGTCTATGGAGAGTATGGCACGGCGTTAAGAGCCTCACCAAGTCCGCTTTAATGCGCACAATAGCCTGCAGACCAGAGTGTCATTAAAGGTTTTCCGGTCAGTCAGTATAGCTTTTTGCTCGACAGACAGCAGCGAAGGAGGGCTGAAACGGGTTCCGGGATCCGGCACGACAGAGAGACAAGCATGATGACGACATTCGAGTCTTTTGAGCGAGCAAGAGCGACGGTGGCAAAGGGTAGCTAGGCGTCGCGTGTGGGTAGCGACAATGAAAGCTTAGGTTACTGTTTAGGATGAGACTACATGCGCAGGTCGATAGTAGGGCCAACGAAGTAGGACGAGAGGCCTCTCTAAAGTCGAAGGGGGGCTGTCACACCCACGTCACAGATTGGGCTAAAAGTAAAAATAAGTTGAAAAAATAATGCGGATGCTGTCACGATCGCGATCTCGATCCCCTCGTGGCTCTCACGCTCAGAGGGGATAAGTCACTTCTTCCGGGAAGGACGAATATGTACGAACGAATTGTGCTGCGTCCCTTTTTTTGAATTCAAGAGGACGTTGGAGGAATCCTTTTTTTCACACACGCTCATCCACGCACACTGCTCTTTGCTCTCTGTCTCTCCAGGCTCTCGTGCAAGACGAAAGCTGCACATATCCTACTTGCATTCCGTATTTTCTGTGGATGAACCGTCTGATCACCGTCACCACCGTCACACCACCACCAACCGCCCTCCCCTTTCCCCACCACCGCCGACTTCTCCCCTTCCCCGCACCATGGCTACGTCCCAATCACACTCGCGCCGGAGCTCTCTAGATCCTTACCTTCCCAATACGCTTTCCCAAGAAACCACCACCGCCACCAGCACCGTCCGACGCGAGTCGCGTTTGCACAACTGGATTTCGGAGCAATGCCATCTCATGGTGCAGGATATGGGGATGGAGATGGGCGACGGCGTCGACGACGAAGACGTGGACGAACCACCGCTATTCAGCGCGTCTACTTACGTGCCTGTGGCGCAGCGGTCTGCCAAGGCCGCTGCTGCTGTAGACCCCACCCCCGCCTCGAGTCACAAAAAGACGGACAGTGCGGTATCCGCTGAGTCCTCGTCCTCATCATTGGGCCACGGACACGCAGCCGCAGCTGTTGCATCCGCGAACGGGATTAGCGGCGGGTGGTATTGGCGGACGAGTGGGAGTAGCAGCGGGGGCTCGTCGGAGCAGGATTCGCTTTTGGCTTCTTACATCCTTCCCTCGCATCCCCACTCCACGCGCGGGGACAGCGATGTTGTCGTTGTTGGCGAGGAGATGCTTATTGAAGGAGATGACGTTGACGCGCGCTCGGATTCGCCGTTGCTTGGGTTTGGCAGTGATTCGGAGGAGGAAGGTGCTGCCGCGCGCCAGCAACAATCGCACGAACAGTATTTGACGATCCACCGGAGGTCCAACTCGTCAGAGTTTATGGACTTTCCGAGGACGCCTGGCCCGGAAGATATGGATAGCGCGTTCCTGACACTCAGTCCGCCAACCCCGAAACAGGTCCTGCCGCTGCGCTCGCCTCCCCGGGACAGGTTGCGCTATCCAAAGAAGGGCTATCGACGAGACCTGCCAAGTGGGTTAGACGATAATGTGAGACACAATTATCCGTCCATGTCGCCCAAGTCTCCATCCAAAACGGTGTGTATCTATCATATCATTTTTCGCGTTTGAATGGTTGTGGTCAAGTGGACAGAACGCTGATTGGCATATTTTCGTACAGCACTCGGCAACTACTACGCCGCCAACTCGGTACGGCTATTCGACACATTCAGAAAAGAGTCGAGAGGAAGAAGTGACTACGCCTGTTCCGCACCACCACCGAAACAACTCTCCTATGCTCGCTCACCAACAACACCGGAATTCCATTTCTCCAACCACGTCTCCCTCGCTTATCCCTTCGTCGCCGTCCCTGTTCCCTACCTCGTCGCTCAGCTCCTATCCGTCTGTCACGTCCCTGAGTTCGTTGCATTCCCAACCAGGACAGCAGCAGCAACAACAAGTACCGTCATTACATTCCCGCCCCTCTCTGCAGTCGCTACAACAACAACAATACATCTCGCCTCAACATTCACCCCAACTCGCGTCGCGCCCTCATTCGCTATCACTCTCGCGTAAACCCTCGTTGGCGCGGAAACCCTCGTTCCCCCTGTTGAAGGAAGTCAAGGAGGAGGACGTGGAGGGTGATGCCGCTAATGGGGCATTGCCGGACACACCCCCGCATGATATCTTGAAACACGAGCGGCTGGACGATGACCGAGAAGATCTGCATCTCGTTAGCCCAACAACGGAGAGATCGGCGGCGGATGTGCCTCCCTCATCACCGCAAGCTATCTTGCCCTCGACGCCGGCGATGACCACTCGTGCGCTGGAGCTCCTTACGCTGAGTCCGACGGGAACGGAGGAGACGGTTACTTCGGGGACTAGTAGTAGTGGGTCGGCGTCTACGATTGTGCCGACTGCGATTACGACGAATTTGACGTCGACGTTGACGACGACGTCGCGGGTGCCTGTTAGTTCGAGGATGAGGAGTCAGAGTGCGAGTGTGGTGTCGCAGTTGCAGGTGCAGGTTCCGGTGTCGACGTCAACTACCTCTTCGAATCAGGGGTACTCGAACGCGAATGTATACGCCCATCACGCACATTCGTTCTCGTATTCGGGTTCGGGGATCCCCAGTCCGATGGTGGGATTCGGAGGATCGTCTGCTTCGGCATCGCCCATATCTGCTACTCATACCGTCAACGCCGCGGCGCCCTCGTCCTCGGGGGTGGTGAATCAACCTGTTGGTGAAGACATGCGTTTGGAAGAATGGTCGTTCCCGCCGGTTCCCCCGCCTAAACCGTCGCGTGCGAGTTTGGGGCTTGGGCTTGGGCCTGGGGTTGGTGTTAGGACGCAGACGAGGTCGAGGAGTGGATCTGGTATGTCTTGTTTCCTTAATTTATATATTTTATTTCTTTCTTTGTGTTTATTTTTCTTTACACCGTTCGTGATGCTAACTCACCTTTTTCTTTTTCTTGTGCAGACGCAAACTTGCTATCGACTTACTCAACCTCACCTGGTTTCCGAACTCCCCCTGGGACGTCGATCTTGTCGGCTGTGGGCACACCGTCGGGCAGTGGAGCTGGTGGACGCGTAGTGAGCGAAGTGGAGGGTGGAGCTGGGACGAGGCATGCGGTGTACATTGTCGATTCTGAGGAGGTCAGCAGGCGGCTGGGCGAGCTGTTGGAGAACCGGAATTCCACTCTGTTCTCTTCGGCTGGGCACACCGCTGAGGAGGATGACGAGGATGAGATGGAGGATTGGGAGAGCAGGAGGAGGACGGTTGTCGCTGTTACCACCGATGCGGATGCGGGTCAGGAAGAAGAGGAAGAGAGGATGGGTGCTCACTCGGAGCGGATTATGGAGGAGGTGCAGGAGCAGCAGAGGAGGCCACAAGCGGACCCTGTGTTACCCCTTGGAGACCTTTTCGCGCCTCGAAGACCGGCTCCGCTCGTCCATTCGGCGTCTATGCCCGTCGTTCCGCAGTACAGCACCTCGCCCTCTGCAAGCGTCGCTGACTCTCGGCCTGTTACGCCGCCCCCGGCTTTGGGCCACCGCCCGAGCTACTCGGTAGGGACGATGATCAACGTCACTCCTACGCGGAAAGCGCCCTACCCACCTTCGTCGCAGATGCATACGCCGAGGAGGCAGTGGACTGTTGCCGACGCTGCTGGTCCTGATGGCGGAAGCCCGGTCTTCGGTATGACGACGCCTCCCCCGAATACACCTGCCACCGCCAACGAACGAACAGGGCTGTTTGGGATTTACGGGAGTCCGTATGCGAGTAGCAGTCAGATCTATCTGGGTCCTCAGAACGGGAGTGCGGGGCATTCGAGGGAGGGATCGAGGTCCATCGACCATTCGCGGTCTCCGTCCAAGTCCTCTTCGTCGAACCACTCGAGGTCGTCGTCAAAGGCTCATTCGAGGTCGTCGTCGAAAGCGCACTCGAGGTCGCCGTCCAAGGCGTTGGCGTCTCCTCCCCTTCCGGCTCTGCCGTCGTCGCCGCCGCTGCCTGCGCTGCCACCGTCGTCGTCGTCTCCGGGTGTTACGCCTCTGTTGGATGCTGCGCCGATTTTGACCAAGGCGGATTTGGCGAGGAGGTTGGGGCCGCCGCCCAAGAGGCCTCCTCCGGCTCCTCCGTTGGATTTGGGGTTGGATGTGGGGATGTTGGCGGGGTTGAATGGGGCGTTTAGGTTCCCTTCTCCTGTTCCTTCGCCGGGTGCTGCGTCTGTTGCCTTTGGAGCTGGGGATGAGAATGGGGCGAGGAGGTTGAGTAGGAGGTCGATGGTTGAGAGGAGTGAAGAACAAGAGTACGGGTATGGGAATGGGAGTGCGTACCATGAGCGTGAAGAGAGTGGGGAGATGGAGCATGACGAGGAGATTGAGGCGTTGAGGAGGGAGATGGGCTTTGATCAGCATCTTGATGGTCGCCACCACCACCACCACCAACAGCACTTTGAGGACAACGAGGAGGAGATGGGGTTCAGGAGCTCTAGGAGGACGAGCGAGTACTTGGGCGAGGGAGAGGATACGCTGAGAGCTCACCGGGACCGTCCTGCTCTGCACGTCCATGTGAGGGGTAGCAAGCGGTGGAGTGTGGATAGTGTCGTGTTGAAGGACTTGCCGCCACAAGCTATTCCTACGAGTCCGCCGTTGCCGCCGATCCCGCAGAGCGCACCTGTTGTCCATGGAGACCATCAGCGACGACACCAGCGACACCAGGCGGTGGAGGAGCCTCCGAAGATCGAGAGGAGTATGAGCTACTTTGACGATGACTACTCTGACAATGAGGATGACTTGGAGGACCCGGATCTCATGCCTATGATGGGGATGGCGATGATGGGTGTGAGTGTGGGTGGGATGATGGGCGTTGCAGGGGGCGTGAGGTCGGCGAAGAAGAAGAAGAATAGCAATGGGAGCAACGGAGCGAGTGGTGCTGGCGGTGTGAATGGGAACGAGAGTGTGAGGAGTCGGATGTGGGTGGGGGAGGAGGTCGAGGGACGAGAAGAAGGACGAGAAGGACAAGTCGAAGAGTGCTCCGAGCCCACCTGTGATTACGAGGAAGAGCAGAGAGGAGAAGAGGAAGAGCTTCGGGAGGGGCGATGGGAATGTGGGAGGAGGGGAAGAGGGGAGTGGACAGGGGAAGAGTAGGGGCCGGCTGGCGAGTTTCTTCTCAAAGTTGGCTGGGTCTAATTCGGCTGGGTCATCTGCCTCTCCTTCAACGACAACGTCATCGCCCTCCGCCTACTCTCCCGCGGGTGTACATGAGAGGAAGAGCATGACGAATGCGTCTGAGCCTGACTTGCGGTCGACCAATGGAGCTTGGGAGGCGTTGCCCAGTGAACGTGTCCCACCGGTGCCACCTGTTCCACCCCTTCATACGCCGCCGAGGATGGAGAGTAGGACCTCGCTCAAGTCGTTTGGTTCGCAGGGCAAGAGTAAAAGCAGGAGGGCGACGATGATCAGTCAGAAGTGGGACGACGAGGACTACGGAAACGTCATTAGTGGTGGGACCGGAGTAGGGAACAGCGTTCCACCTACGCCTTCAAGTTTGGCGTCAGGTTTCAGCTTGACCACCAGTACTAGTCCATGCGAATCCCGGGCAAGTTCGATCATCGGTGGTATCAGCCCCAACGGCTTGTCTCCAAACTTGAGGACGAGTCGATCGGTGTCCAACCTGAACTTGTTGGTGAACAGAGGAGGGATCCAGGAGTTGGGCGCGGGTACGAGTGGGTGGATGGTTTCGCCTCCGGCTACGCCTGGTATGGAGCATGGGTTCAACGTTTCCGAGCACGCGTTTGCCACGCCGTATTCCCCACAACAGCAACTGCCGGGAGTGGGAGATGTGTTGAGGAAGTCGGATGATAGTGGAACGTCACTGCCTCCTCCGCCCGTACCGCCCAAAGATTTCGTTCAGGGTGGCATGCATGAGTGGCCTCCCAGTCCCAGCTTGCCCTCGATTCCGGGATCGGCGGCTTCGACGAACGGGCTCTTCCCTCCGGGGATTAGCGTGCCCAATGGCAACGGGAATGGAGCGGTGATAAGGCGAGAGATAGGATGATGGTGAGGTTGAGGTTGAAGAGCTCGCCTAGTCTCGGGAGCTTGAGGACGCAGCAGCAGCAGAGTCAGGGCGGGAAGAAGTTGAGGAATTTCGCGGCGAGGATGATGGGGAAGGAGGAGTATGCTTGAGGTGAGTTTCCCGTCGCTCTCCTTCTTGCTCGAATTGTTTCTGAATGCGATTTTTCTTAGCGACGACTCACCGAGATACCGACCGACCAACCGACTGATGACGTGTTTATCCCTAATCTATCTTAACTCGACATCATATAATGGAGCGTCATCACCACGCTCCCTCCCAGGATACACACGCTCGTTACTTTTCAGCCATTTCATCACCCTAATCCTGCGACACCTCGTGTCGTGCATTCGAATATCTGTATCATCATATAATCCATCCAGCATTCGGTATTCGGAAATCACACACTTGTTTCAATCGTTTCCCCTCTCTCTCTTTGGCATCATCTGCATTGCAACACGGTCCTTACTGTATCAATATACAACGTCACTCTTTTGGAATCATCTCTTCACT
>SDEE01000433.1:0-41835 GCA_004126415.1 Candolleomyces aberdarensis | reverse complement strand
TCGTCCTCGTATTGGAATTCCGACTCTCCGGCCGCGTGGGGTATTATTTTGTTGACCACCCGAGCCAAACGCTCTTCTGGCTGGAGCCTTTTGATTTCACTTACATGCTCAAAGGAGTGCGGGTTGATTGGAATGAGTGGCTTGTGGGGCTACAGATGAAGAGCCATTATTGGTATCATAATGAGTTATTTCCCCACCTTTATGAGTTGGTTGATGATGATGTGGACGAGATTAACGATATTGTTGGGTATGCAACGGGTGGTGAGTTGGATGGTGCAGCCCTGACTGGTGTCGTCACTTTGTCGTATTGTTGCTGACAACGACTCATTGTTGGCAGACCTTCTTACATCGTCGCGCTCAACTGTGAATTGGGATCCGGATGTGTTGAAGTACTTGCAGACTATGTTGCATCGGTACGAACAGAAAGATCCGGAGAGGAGGAGGAGCAGCGTTGGGGAGCGGAGGTCAATCTGTAAATCAATCTACTCCCTTCGGTAATGTCTCATTGCTAACTGATTATTCCCAGGTCGCATTCTTTCTAGTTTTTGTGAGCATCCAATAGCTCGGTTGGATGAGATGCGAATTGCTTATTTTTTCTGTAGATGATGAACGGTTCTCGAACTTGTACGGTGACAAGGCAGCACGGCTTTCCTCGACCCAGTCTATTCATTACTCGGAGTACCAAAGGAGAAGACTCTGCGATTCTGCGCCTGCCCCGGCCAGTCCAACGGAAGAAACTTGGTACACGCGGATCGCGAAAGCAGTATTGTCGTGGATGCCTTGGCGACGGTCTGCGGACCAGGACGAGGACGATGTAAAAACATATGAAGATGCCAGTCCTCCTGTCGACACCAGAGCCAGGGACATGCACCGGAATTCGCTTTTGCTGAACTTCTTCTCGCTGATTATGTTTGGAAGTCCGTGGGTGCATATGGCAACTCTTCGGGAATTTACGATGGATTGGAATGTACGGTGGCACGGCTTTGAGAGTTACGTCAACAGGATGGTAGGGGAGTGGAGAGATATCACGCTTTATGTGAGAACATGTAACCGTCAAGTTCAAGTCTGATGGCGTACTTACTGATTTTTTTTACCCAGGCCACCGTCGTGCTTTCTGCGAATGTATCGTTCCTGGCGATTGGAAGCGTCGATGAAGCAGGGAGCGCCGGTCGGACTAGGACAAATTCGCAGAGGGCGAGTTACTTCTCGGTCATTACGAGTATGGGTACGATTGTGTTCAGTTTGATACTCCTAAGGTTGCTCACCGTAAGTCGCCCTCGCCGCCTGATTGAGGTCTCATGCTGAATCCGCTACGCTGGGAAGTTTGATTTTCTGGTGAATAGGACCGTTTCGAGACGGGGTCTGGAGTCGCTGGCTATTCTATATGGCATGCCATTTGCGCTTCTGGTTTGGTCGTCAGTACTCCTCTGACTCCGTCGCTTGTTCGCACTCACTTATTTGCTTGTCTTCATTGTAGGATGGTCTCGTTCTTCGCATCTTTTGCCTTCCTATGGTTTGAAGGCAAGGACAGTGTCGTGAACACGATGGTCTCTATCTCGTGCTTCATTTTGGTGCTGATCCTGGCGTGGGGTGTGGCGGCGGCGTATAAGACGGGGCGGTACAAATCCTACGCGAGGAAAGTGGTGCGGAAGACGGGCAAGGTTGGGAAAAAGGTTGGGAGGAAGGTGAAAAGTGCGAAGAGGAGGGTATCAATGGCGGTGTCAAGCAGTCCCTTGACACGGAAGGGTGGAGGGGATGCTGTTATTGATGTTCAAGTTCCTGTGCGGACTGCAGAGCGAGGAGGTGACGGGATTTCAGGGATGGCTCGAACGTGATTTATATTATAATCAGAACCCTGATTAGTGCGCTTACCCCGACTTTTGTCGGGAAATGGCTACAATTATGTAGACAACGATACCAAATGAGCCTCAGAGTTTAAAGCACAAGTACTCCAAATTTCAACTAGGGGAGAATAACTTCCGACACTGTCTGGTATGCCCAAAGTTCAGGTTGCCCCCGGCACGCGGCGCTTCACTCGCAATTTACGGCGTCCGCCAATGAACCAGAACATTTATCTTCCCCTGGCACACTGGCCTTCCACTTTCCTTCAAGAACACCACTGTCGGCAGCTGTTCTATAAATGAACCACTCAGGAACGGTCGATAGACGTCATGCCGACATGCGAACGCGGCATTTGGTTTCCACGTTTATTATGCCTCTCTTCATCTCTTTAGCTCTTCCACCCCGACTTTTGAAAATCACGGCTACGACGCGTTCCTAACTTTCCTCCGGGCACACGTTCCTTGGTATTCGTGCCTCGTGCAAGCTTCGTGGGCCATCAAACGCCCATTTCTCCAGTTCACCCTGCCACATGTACACTGGCATTCGCCGCACGTACCCCTCTCACATCGAAAGCAATTAGCTTCTCATTCAGCGCATGTACTGCAGTTGTGTCATGACAAAAGCCAGGGGCAAACTGGGGATCCATGCCAGGAAGCCCAACCCAGGCGATACAGTGACATAGACGCCTCCTCCCAATATCAAAATGACTGCTGTGGCTTAATCATTCGCTGCTGCAAAAGTGTGCCGTGCAAATGATTTCGGGGCTCCGACAATCCGACAGGTTCAACGTGCTTTTCATTTTAGCCAAGTGCACTTTTCGAGGGGTATTTAACACCCACATTAGCTGTGCGACCCACGATTACTCACCAATCGCCCATTGACCATCTCCATTTACCCCTGGTTCTACAAGCCAACTTCTGTTTCCACGACACTCCACGAATACCTCGATGGCACAAGGAAAAGACCAAGAGGATGAAAACGGGACACATTGCTCCCACCACGTTCATGGTGGGGCTCAAGCAAGTTCTCCTAGCTCTGGCAGTGGGTTCGTCAGAATTTAAAGTAACTCTCCCCTTGCGGATAGCTTAAGCTACACCAGGAAAACCACCCGCCCATATGATCATTTGAACATGTCTGAAGGCATACCCGATCCGAGCCTTAATCTTGTGGCTGTTACGACTCAGATAGAGTATGAACGGTACAGGAGGGGATTTACTCGGTATGTTTTTGTGCTTTCCTGTTGACGGGTTTATTCCTCAAAATTATGCAGACCAATTACCTACTTGGAAGAATACATTATACCGCCCATAACTACCGCATTTGGGGCCCCTTCCCTCGATAATCGGCCTGGCTGGAGAACCTTTGTTCATCCGGAAGGGACTAGATATTTTTATTGCGATAGCCTCGACAACGTATGCCACTTTCCGTTATACTGTTATCCCATCTTCACGTTAGCCCCTACAGCCCGTACCCGTATTGACAGAAGCCTGGATATATGAAGACGACGTCTTTGAGGAGCTACAGCGCTACATGAAGGCCATTTTCGCCTATATGAAGGAAAATGACATTTCTTTCCCCTGGCCAGCCTCTCAGCCATCACAGAAACCGGACAACCCTAGGATTTCGGCTTGTCGGAAGCGTTCATATGGAGATCACTGGGAGGAAGGCGAGCATGTTGAACTTCCTCAGGACTTGGCACCCGTCGTCCTCGTACTGGAACCCCGACTCACCGGGCGTGTGGGGTATTACTTCGTTGACCACCCGAGTCAAACACTTTTCTGGCTCGAGCCTTTTGATTTCGCGGGCATGCTCATGGAGGTGCATGTTGAGTGGGACAATTGGCTTGTGGGGCTACAGATGAAGTCCCATTATTGGTATCATAACGAGTTGTTTCCCCACCTTTACGAGTTGGCTGATGATGATATCGATGAGATTGATGATATTGTTGGGTATGCAATGGGAGGTGAGTTGGATGGCGCAGTGGTAGCCCCTCTCGCCGCGCTTCATATCAACTGTTACTGACTGTGATTTTGTTTTAGACATTTTTACATCATCATGCTCAGCTGTGCATTGGGATCCGGAGAAGTTGGGGTACCTGCAGACTATGGTGCATCGCTACGGAAAGAAAGGTCCGAAGGGGAGGAGGAGAAGCGTTGGGGAGCGGAGGACAATCTGTAAGCCAATCTACTCTCCTCGATGTTTTATTGCTAACCTGTATGTTCCCAGGTCGTATGCTTTCCAGTTTCTGTGAGCATTTGATTGTTCAATCGGATGGGGTTGGCGAGGCTTATGTTTTTCTCTGCAGATGAGGAACGGTTCTTGAACTTATTTGGCGACAAAGTAGCACGACTTTCCTCGACCCAGTCTGTTCATTACTCGGAGCATCGAAGGAGAAGGATCCGCGACACTGCGTCTGTCGTCGCTCATGGTACAACGCAGGGACCTTGGTACAGACGGATAGCTAAAGCGGTATTGCCATGGATGTGGCGCCGGGGATCTGCGGATGAAGGCAACAAAAATGTGAACTACGAAGACGCTAGCCCTCCTGTTGACGCTGAAGCCAAGGGTATGCTGCAGAACTCGCTCGTGCTGAACATTTTCTCGTTGATTATGTTTGGTGGACCTGGGATACACATGCAGCAGATTCGGGAGTTAGCTTTGGATCGTCTGGTGCGTCAACGCGGCTATAAAAACTATGTGGAGAAGATGTTGCCGGAGTGGAGGGATATTACACTTTATGTAAGATGACAGAATTCTCGTTCGGGTCTAGTCGATATATTCACCTATCCTCTATCCAGGCTACCGTCATCTTAGCCGCAAACATGTCATTCTTGACAATCGGGAGTGTCGATGAAGTTGGAAGCGCGGGCCCCAATAGGACAAATTCGCAGAGGGCCAGTTATCTCTCAATCCTTGCGAGCATGGGTACAATTATGTTCAGTCTGTTGCTGGCAAGATTGTTTGACGTAGGTTGCTTTAGCCGCCTGTCTGACGCATCATGCTGAATCGCTGACGCTGGGCAGCCTGACTTTGTGGTGAACAGGTCCGTTTCGAGATGGGGCCTAGAGTCGCTCGCTATTCTTTATGGCATGCCATTTGCGCTTCTGCTTTGGTCGTCAGTATTCCTCTGCCTCCGTTGTTCGTTTTCTCCCTTATTTATTTTGCTCTACTCCAGGATGGTATCGTTCTTCTTGTCTTTTGCCATACTATGGTATCAGGGGGAGGACAACGTAGTGATCGCCATGGTCTCTATCTCGTGCTTCATTTTCGCGGTAATCATGGCATGGGGTGTGAAGGCTGCACATGAGAAGGAGTACGAGTCTTACTTGGAGAAAGTGGTGGAGAAAGTGGCGGAGAAGGTTGGGAAGGTCAGGAAGAAGGTTGGAAAGACTGGCAGGAAGATTGAGAGGAAGGTTAGGACAGAGGTAAGCAATGCGAAGTCGAGGATGTCGACCGTGATAATGCGAGGATCTCCAACACGGAAGGGTGGAAGAGATGTCGTCGACATCGAAGCTCCTGTGCAGCCTAGTGGGCCTGCATCAGGAATGCGGGGTTGGCTCGAACGGACACTGTTCAATGGCAGTAGGAAGACAGTGGCAGGTAATGTACCTATGCCTGAGCCCTTGACAGAAAGTAGCTAGATTGATGTAGTGTACATCTAATATTTAACGACAGGGGACAAGTCTCGAACAATCAGATTTATTTAGACCATTTATTCACAGAACCACTACACCTAAATGGGAAGAAGGTAGGGCGAGCCTGCGTAGTCCGAGGAAGTAGAAGCCCGTGTCAAAAGAGGGAGAAGTACTACACAACGCACAGGACCGATCACAAACCAAAAGCACCTATGTTCGCAGCGTGCGGAGCACGAGTAAAAGTCTGCATATCCAAAACATTAGAGAGTTCCGTGATGAATTGGCCGATCAGCTGCAGTTCAACGATACCCGGATGCTCAAGGTCTTCTGATTCGCCAACCTCCAGATTCTGTTGCTGGCAGGCGAAGGACTGGTACCCAGAGTCCGAACGCATGGGAAGCAATGCTTGACCATTTTTCACAATCGTATTGGGTGTGTCCGGACGTGCGTACACACAGTGTGCGCAATTTCGGGAAAGCCGATTTGACTTCGCTCCGCCTTGCATGGCCGGCATCCGAAATCGCGCCTGTAATGGTGTCGTACGGGGAAGGACAGCCCGGACGTGGGTTCTGCGAGATGGTCAACTCCTCGAGAGCTGGTAGGAACTCCAATGGTCTCCACAACCAAGAGATGGGATGGGAGGAGATAGGGAAATTAAGGATTGGAATAAGGAGGGAGGGAGACGCGACGAGTTCGCGGACGTTTGGAAGAAACTGCTCGTCGAGATGAATAGTGCTCGGCTCACCGGTGTCTCGACGGTCTGCCAACAGGGAGACCTTGGTGAGGGTTGGATGGCGCCCCAAAAATATAATCAAAACAGAAAGAGGGAGAACTGAGTCCTGAATGCTGAAATGGGACAGCTGAGGAAATGTCCAACTCAACAACAGGGCTCGCCAAAGGGCCGGTAGGAGTGGGAAATCGTGGAAATGCAATCCCGTCAAGGTCGAGGAGGACTGTTGGGCGAGCTTGTGGAATGGAGTGAACATCCTGGCTCCGCCAGTCTCCCGGGACAATTTACTTGCCACACCTACGAAGGTCAGCTGGGTCAATTGACCTTTGCTGAAGGCTTCCGCAGGGATGGTAAAGGAGTCTGGACAACGCAAGCCTGTCCATGGGCGAGACGGGGATACGAAGAGAGGTTGGTCTGTTCGACGGCGATCATTGAAAGAAACCTTGAGTTCGACTCCTTGCTCGGCGGAAATTTCAAGGAGCCTCAGAAAAGCTCTCGACCATTTGAGGGCATTCTCCTCCTCCATTCCGTCGTTTGGGCCTTGACTATGGATTGAGAAGTGAATCCGCCGAAATCGTCGAGATCGCGAGAGCAGATTGCAGAGACACCACATCTGCTCACCGGTATACGGGCCCTGGTCTTCGCATGGCACTGTGTAAGCGATGTCAAGGTCAGACTCCAGCTCGCCAGGCGAGTGCAAGAGACTGTGAATGACATCGCCAGCCTGACTGCTCGGATATGAATGTATTTGAAGAGTAGAGTTTTTGATAGCTTTTAGCAGCAGCTCAGCCTGTATCTTCAAGATCGCTGGTCGGAGGAGTTCGTACAGGGCCTTGCAAGTGAGCCCTAGCTGGAGACCTTGCAAAGTAGGAGGATCGCGAGAGGAGATATGAAATAATCTCATCCCATATTTCTACCGGGCAGTCAAAGAACTTGGCTAGAGGCATTTCTGAGGGTAGAATCAGGAAGAGGATATGGCTCATTAGGGACATCCGAAAAAAGCAATTTCTTTCCACGACTACAAGCCACGTCTCATCAGTAATGGCTGTCGCGTTGAGGGCGTCGAATCTCTTCCCGCCTGCTTCTCCATCCATCTTCTATATCTCCCTCCACTCCCACATTATTCTAGATCGGCGAGGGGAGAAATAATCTGCGAGCATGTCTGTGATGCTCACAAAGTTCGAATCCAAAAGCAACCGTGTCAAGGGTATGTATGTTTCCACCTCAATCTGGCTAGCTTTCTCGTTATCGGTTTTGCGGCAATATTGGGCGTTTGGCCGTTGTCGAGGTCGATTGAGAGGCTGACGACGCATTGCAGGGCTTGCTTTCCATCCGACGCAACCTCTTTTGGCAGCTGCACTTCATAATGGGAGCGTCCAGTTATGGAATTATCGGATGGGCGTTTTGGTCGATAGGTTCGACGAGCATGAAGGTACGTCCATGTGTTTTAACTATGATTTTTCCTGCTGATGATCCCATGTATCTATCGTATCTTGCACTCGATAGGACCTGTCCGAGGCGTAGCGATCCACCCGACCCGACCCTTGCTTGTAACTGGCGGCGACGATTATAAAATCAAAGTCTGGGGTGCGTCCTGTATTCCTGGTGTTTTCGTTGCGGGGCGCGCGCGCTGACACGCGAAATATGGAATCTAGATATTCGCCCTCAGAACCGCCGATGTCTCTTCACCCTGCACGGTCACCTGGATTACGTCCGAACAGTTCAGTTCCACCATGAGATGCCCTGGATCGTGCGTTGCCGTCCTTTAATCGCGATTCTGTACGATTTTAACGTTGATTTATGTCTTAGATCTCTGCCTCCGACGACCAAACGATCCGTATCTGGAACAGCACCTCCCGGCAATGCATCGCCGTCTTAACTGGCCATTCGCACTATGTCATGTCCGTTCAGTTCCATCCCAAAGAAGATCTCATCGTCTCCGCTTCAATGGATCAGACTGTTCGGGTTTGGGATATCTCTGGTCTCCGCAAGGCACCCAATGGCGGGCCTCAAAATCATGGCCCAGGCAGCACAGGACCCGGCAACTTTGAAGCCTTCGACTCGTTCTCCACCGTCAAGCATGTTCTGGAAGGCCATGACCGTGGTGTCAACTATGCGATGTTCCATCCCACCCTCCCCCTGATCATATCTGCTGCCGACGACCGCGTCATCAAAGTGTGGCGGATGAGCGAAACCAAGGCTTGGGAGGTCGATTCGTGCAGAGGCCACTTTAACAACGTGTCAAGCGCGCTTTTCCACCCAAAGCACGAATTGATTGTCTCCTGTGGAGAGGACAAGACGGTCCGGGTGTGGGATTTGGGAAAGAGAACGGCGATCCAAACGTTCCGGAGGGAGCAGGATAGGTTCTGGGTGCTCGCGGCTCATCCCAATCTCAACCTGTTTGCTGCGGGACACGACAGCGGGTTGATCGTGTTCAAGCTGGAGAGGGAACGCCCGGCCTTTTCGGTGAATCAGGACACGTTGTACTACGTGCGCGACAAATATGTCCGTGCATATGATTTCAACAGTGGGGCGGATATTGGGCTGTTGAGTGTGAAGAAGTTTGGCAGCCCATATGTCCCACCTCGAACGCTCAGCTTCAACCCAGCGGAACGCGCTGTCCTGTTGACCATCAGCTCGGATAACGGCATATACGAATTGGCCAATTTGCCTCAGCAGACACAGACTGAGGTCAAGGATTCGAGCGTGGATGGAAAGAGGGGCAGCGGCCAGAGTGCGATCTTCGTGGCCCGGAATAGGTTCGCAATCTTGAACAAGGCCAATCAGGTTCGTAGATATGTCGTTTGTGTCTATTCTTCGTTGCTAATCAAAATTTTTAGCTCATCGAAGTTCGCGACCTTGCCAACACTGTCGTCAAGTCCATCAAGCCACCCGTTCAAACCAACGAAGTCTTCTATGGCGGAACCGCGTGCTTGATCCTCAGCTCTCCTACCTCTGTCGTTCTCTACGATATTCAGCAACAGAAGACTATCGGCGAGATCAGTAGCCCACCGGTCAAATATGTTTCCTGGAGCAACGATGGTACTTTGGTGGCCCTCATGAGCAAACACAGTATGTCTTTTCTTATTTCTTTCTCAATGTCAATCATTTGTGACTGACGGGGGTGCCAGCCATCACAATCGCAAACAAGAGCTTCTCCCAGCACAGTTTGGTTCATGAGACTATTCGTATCAAGTCTGGAGCTTGGGACGATGCTGGAGTGTTCATTTACTCGACCCTCAACCACATCAAGTATTGCTTGTCCCAGGGGTTCGTGGCGCAGGCACTTTTACTAAAATGAAGCTAACCTATTACTTCTTAACTTCCAGTGATAATGGCGTTATTTGCACGTTGGATAACCCTGTTTATCTGACTCGCGTCAAGGGCAAGACGGTCTACACTCTCGATCGCTCGGCTCGCCCTCGTACCATCAACTTTGATCCAACAGAGTATCGGTTCAAGTTGGCGCTGCTCAAAAACAACTACGAGGAAATGCTTTACATCATCAAAACCTCGACGTTGCTTGGGCAGAGTATCATTGCCTATCTGCAGAAGAAGGGCTTCCCCGAGGTTCGTCCTACGTCGTTGTTTCATGAATTACTAGCTCATGCAAGTTGGTTTAGATCGCTTTGCATTTCGTTCAAGATACCAACACGCGTTTCGAGCTGGCGCTGGAATGTGGTAACCTCGATGTTGCGATGGAAATGGCCAAGACTATCAACCGACCTGACTGCTGGGAACGCCTTGCCCAGCAGGCTCTGAAACAGGGTAACCACAAGGTGGGGTCATTATTCCTTTCATAGCTGATCAGCGACTCATCGCCTTGAATTAGGTCGTGGAGAAAGCCTATCAGCAGACCAAGAACTTTGACAAGCTTTCTTTCCTGTACCTTGCTGTTGGAAGTCAGGACAAACTCGAGAAAATGCAGAAAATCGCCGATGCTCGCGGAGATCCAATGTCTCGCTTCCATAATGCGCTCTATGCTGGTGATGTCGAAGGAAGAATCTCTGTACTGCGGGACGTCGGACTTCGTAAGTCTATTTATGCCCTCTATATAATTTATCAGAGGCTGAGCTTAAATTGAATAGATCCATTGGCATATCTGACTGCGAAGACTAATGGCCTTGACGAGCTCGCTGCCGAAATCCTGGAGGCCGCAGGGCTGACGGAGGCTGATATCGATGACGTTCCCACCTACGGCGCCTCGACTTTGAGACCGCCGCCTGTTGTCACCTCGGGCACTAACCTCACTTGGCCATCTGTTTCAAGCGGAGAGAACTTCTTCGACAAGGCTCTCGCTAACGGTGTCCTCGANGGTGGTGGAGTCGAGCCTGATTATGTCAACGGCGACGCTGCGGCTGCAGGGGCGCACAATGCCCTGGATGCCTGGGCTAAAGAAGAAGAAATTGGGGACCTCGAGGCTGAAGAAGGTGGTTGGGATCTGGACGCCGATGCTGAGGCTGAGACCTTTGACACTCCTGAACCTGGACCAGCTGAAGAGGAAGAAGAATTGGGCGCTGGCGCCACCCCTGGTGTCAACGAAAAGGATCTTTGGGTGCGCAACTCTCCGTTGGCTGCCGACCACGTTGCTGCTGGGTCGTTTGAAACGGCAATGCAGGTATGGAATTGTTTATATTTACCGAGCCGCGTTGCGTTGAAGCTGATTAATGCCTATTGTTAGCTGCTTACGCGCCAATTTGGTGTTGTCAACTTTGCTCCCCTCAAACCACTCTTTGTGTCAATATACCGGTCCTCGCATGTATACCTCAGCCCGCTTGCGTCGCTACCACCGCTTGAATTGCACCTCCGCCGCAACCCTACAGAGTCCTCGCCAAGCAAGGTGCTTCCGATCGCTGCAAGGTCGTTACAGTCTGTGCGATCGGAGCTCATGGAGGGTTATCGGTTCGTCTCAGGCAATAAGCTCACTGAAGCACAAGCAGCCTTCCGCTCGGCGTTGGAGGCATTGTTGCTTGTTGTGCTTACCTCTGACGACGAGGCCAAACTGGTACGCCCTGATTTCATTTTCATGTGCCGGGAACTAGTCCTCACTGAAGTTCATCTGTGTAGTGGCGAGAATCGGTAACTGCTGCCCGAGAATACCTGCTCGGTGTCACCATCGAGTTGGAACGACGACGAGTCGCAGCTGAGGATCCATCCAACGTAACGCGCAATCTGGAACTCTCTGCCTACTTCACGCATTGTCAGCTGCAACCCCCTCATCTGCAGATTGCTTTGCGAAGTGCGATTAGCATATTTGGAAAGGCGAACAATCATGCGCATGCAGCTCGCTTCGCGAAACGCTTGGTTGAGTTGAAGCCTGATCCCAAGATCGTTGCTCAGGTACATAGCCTCTCTCCTTTTTTCACATCTTTTTTTTTGAACGTTTGGTCTGACACACTTTGATGCAACCTATAGGCACGTCAAAAGATTAGTGCGGGTGAACGGAACCCTATCAACTCTGTCACTATTGCCTATGACGAGTTCACACCCTTTGAGATTTGCGGTGCAACCTACACGCCGATTTATCGTGGTTCGCCTATCGTCCGATGCCCGTACACTGACGCTGCGTTCCAGCCTCAGTTCAAGGGTAACTTGGATCCTTTGACACAGTTGACAGAGATCGGAGCTGCTGCGTCCGGGTTGCCTGCTGCTTGGTAATTCTCTTTGCGACCGGTTGTGTGTGTGTTTCCGGTGCTGTAATACAACGAGTGTAGTACTGTATTTGGGTGGATTTTTCCTTTCCGTGTTGAAAATGATATTTCTGTTTTTCTCTCCGTCTGGTGTGGTGTATGAAAATAATGTTGTCTATTTGCGTTCGAGCCCGTCGGCGCAATGTAACATCCGATTACCATGAGCAAACTAGGGTAAAAATGCTATAGAATCTAGTTAAAACCGTGAAAGTCATGATAATTCGTGCCCGTGTCATCGCTCTTCATATATCTGCACATACCGAACTTCCCAGTCTACCGAAATTGTATCAGAACGAGCAAAATGGGTTCGGGGAAAAGCTTAGACGTACACGCATCCCGGAATGCTGAGCCATTTGTTCGAATGTACTCTTCACAGGTCGCAACCCCAGTTCGTTGTGCACAGCTCTCCTCTTGGCCTGGTGGCCCGGCGACATCCCATATCGCACCAGCCCAAACACCGCTGATCCCAGTGCAGCCCAGTTAGCTTTCTGAGGAGACATAGTCATTGAGACTACGACTTACCATAATGTCGTATCGAAGATGGCATGGTGTTGTCTGAAATACCCAAATGGATCGCAACCAGCCGCTGGGTATCTCGCTTGGGCGGTGCCCCACGTATCAGGACGAGGATCGTTGGCAGTAATGTCAGATGGGATGGAGTTCCTGGGGAAGAAGTATACAGCAATTCCGGTAGAGTCCCATTTCACTGTTAATGGTTGACGTGGATTGACATCATCATAGTCATCAGCTTCTGTTGGATGGAAATGTCAAAATGGACGGAGCGCATACGTACTTGCATATACACCTCCTCCATTATTGTTGAATCCTAATCCATATGTGATCGGAGACTCTGCTCGGATACCACACCCTCGATTTGCAGTTGTCGCAACTGCACAGTCAGTGCTGCCGTCGATGACTGTTCCGGTCATAGCAAGGGCACTGGAATTTGAGGAAACCACTCTACATCCGGTAGCGGTGTGAAGGGTAGCTTGATTATGCGTGTTATCGTGAACACCTTCTAAAATGTCTATCTCGCCATCCTCGGGTCTTCTGGGTCCTATCAGAGACCGACTCTTTAGGCTTAATGATTTTGCAGACAGCCACCGGGCGCTTACCGTTGGTCCAGAATGCACTGGAAAGGGAGATACAAGGAGGAGATTAGCGCTCAACCAGAATAGCATGCTAGGAGACCTAGTGGAGTACTTACGGCCAGGTTCCACATCCATAAGGCATATGTACAGCGTCCATGATCACCAGCCCACCAGTAAACCTTACAAGGGTATGAATGCGTATACTCTTTCTGTGTGCAGCAACAGTGGGTGTAGTCTCTAGTCGCATAATTGCGTTTCCTGCTGAATTGATTTCAAGCAGACCATCTCTTCGCTAGAGGTTCGGCGATTTCAATAGGAGGATTCTTTGAACATTCCGGCACATCATGCCAAATTCGAACGCACCGCTGAAGCTTCGTCGATATAGTCAACTTGACCTGATGAACAGCTTTAGCGCTGAGATCAGGAAGGGATCTAATGGTGTGCGCTTACCAAGAGTCGGGTCAGCGAATGTAAAGAAGTCCCATCCTCGGAAGAAGGTTTCTCCTTGCTGTGAGGCAAAGGCTCTGTTTAAGCGGCACAATTTTTCCGCGAGATGTACGATAAACATACATAAGAGTTCGTTAATCTCCAAGGAGAGCTCGCAGCCGTTCCTGAAGGCGGGGAGGCCGTCGTTGGCGATGCTCCTGTCCGTGTCGGTGTGGAAGAAGCCGCTGAAGTTGTTGCGGAGGTTGAGTTGTCATCTGGCGCGGCGCTTCCTCCGCCATCGTCGAACACCTGTTGGTTCCTAGGTTTACAGTACACCACCGGGCCACCATCACCATCTCGTGGTTCTAGTTCTCCCACTGCTCGGGTCGAGAGAACACTGCCAAAGGCCACCTTCAGATCTCGAGCCAACGAGTGTGTTCTATGCACGACGGCGTTGTGAGAGCGCCGAACCAACCGGTGCAGGGATCTTGCATTTCCTGTGCTCGGAGTGGCTGAGGTCGCTATGGAGGCTTGCAAGACAAGGAGCAAGAGGTGGAAGGGCACCGACTGGAACAAATGCATCGTCAATCAATCGGAGGACATGGGCAACGTTGAACTTGAAGAACTTCAACCAGGCATTGTCTCCGTATCAGTACTGACATAACCCATGCAGCCCGGGGATGCCGTAACTCTAACAGTCTCGGAATCTGTACGGGGTGATGTGTCCGAAATTTGAAGTCGCGACTCGCTAATATTACCTCGTCTGAATACAACGTAAAACACGCCTCGGTCTTTGCTAAAAGCTAGGTGAATCACGTCGAACAACTTCACCGCCCTTGCACATCCCTGTAGCCTCGTTCCCTACTTCAGAGAGTGGTATCGGTCCGGATTTCGGCTTTCACGCATGGCAGCCTGCAGGCAAAGCGCGAGCGCGTAACGGGTGGATGAGAGGATCGGATAAAGCGTGTAGTCGAGAGGGACAGAGATGCTGTGGGTTAGAATTGCGTGGTGTAAAAAATTGAAGAAAAGAGCTAAAAACTGGCATCCATAGTTGGTTCTTTTTAGTAGAGATCATCGTCCGTCATAACCGCTCTCACTTCCGTCCAATCTCTCAACCTACGGTCCCTCATGATCCAGCTATCTCTCCTCGGAACCCCCGTCCCTTCGATCCTGATTTCCTCAACGTTGAGTCCATGCCTTCGAGATTCTTGTATGACGACAGAAAGATATCTGAAACCTCTCGAGGGAGCGCAGACAACAAGATTTTGGAGGCGCCTCTCGGCACTGCACTGCACTCGAGATTTCAAGAAATCATGGAAAACATGAGCATTGAGGGGCGTGGCGACATGAAACCCAACAATGAAGGTGCGAAGTTGGACCAGGAGATGGGCTGCTGGGTCCTGGCCAAACGTCAACAGCCGAAAACCATGGTCGTACCCTTTGCAATCCATCCAGAATTCGAGAGTCGTGAGATCGGGTAATGCTCTGAATAAAGCATGGAATGTTGGGGTGGATATACCGAGTCCTACTGCCAAACACAGGTGTTCTAGGCGGTCAAACTTCTCCAACTTGGATAAAAATCGTTCTACGTGGGGCGGCTCCCAAGTGACCGAAGTTAGAGCGGTCTTCGAAAAGATGTCAAACTCCATTCCTTCTATTTGGAGGCTGGCCAGGTTGGGAAAGTCATACATATCCAGAAGGTCTGGGTATGAGACTCCATCGGAAGGATAGATAAGGATGAGGGCTTCAACCTTTTCCATGCGTATGGGACTGTTCCACGACGGCGGTACACCCCTGGGAGCACACCCTGGTCTGTACTGGATATACAGAAAACGCAGCTCTACGAGCCTGAAAAGTTGATGGACAAGGAAGAGGCGGTGACGATCGCCCCACTCGTCGCTCCCAAGAACGCAATGAGTGAGCTGCTCCAAAGGAAGAGCAATGTTGGTCCCTTGCTCCCCAGTGGTCAATGCGACACGGCGCAATGAAGGAGCCTCTCTGAAGGCTTCAACTATCCCTATGGGCTCTGTGGTTTGAAAGAGCCAGTGCCGAGGGGCATCTGTTACTGGGCGAACAACCAAACTCTCCAAGGATACAAACAACCCGGAGGGTAGGGCCTGGAGTTGATAGGCAGGTACACGATTGAGTGTCAGTTGGGTAAGCGATCGGGTGATGGGGATTAGGATATGGTCAAGTCGGAGGTTTAGTTGAGCTGAAACTCTCTCATAGATGTAACGGCTTTTGATTTCGATCTGAAGGTTGAGAGCAGTCGATTTGGAACGGCTCAGCCACTCGTCAAATCTCGACAACTGGGAATTGCTGTACTCCTCCCCTTCCTTGAAGGATAATGAGATCCGAGTCCACAAAGGTGGGAACACGGTGGCGATTTCCTTCCACTGCCGGCACACATGGGTGAGAAGAACTGGTGCCTGCTTCGGGGACATGGATACCTCCCACAGATGGGTAGGGAGGCAATGGAGAAAGATTTCGCAGAGCGTCTCGTCCGGAATCTTGTCAATTGCCATATTAACTATAATAGCCAGCTCAATACTGAGCTGAGGGAGTTTTGTCTCTTACTTACCCATGATGATCGCACGCGAAGGTACTTAAGAGTCAAGACTCGAACAGCGGAACGTCGAAGTGTGCACACCATATTTGGTGCTGTTTGGGCGCTGGCCCGGTGATTGCCGTCTTGGCGTCATGGTTTTGAGGTCGCGTTTCTGACTCACAGAACACGAACACATGCCTTTACAAGGCCAGTATACACTAATCTCGAATATTTAACGGATTTACAGCTGCATGGGAGTCCATGGATTTCTGCCATACCTTCGCAAGGCCTGGTGCGTAACGTCTGACTTGCTCCCTAGTAACCTATAAGCTGAAAATGTGAGCAGCCCGGACGTCTTCAAGGAGCTGCCAAATAGGTTCAAAGATATCTCAGACACCAGGGTCATAATGTGGGATATTTACTCTGTGAAGCATCGCCAATTTGCTAAATCTAGCTCGTGGTAGAGATGGAACACTTATAACACAGAGGTTCCATTTCTCTCCTTCACCCCATCCCTATCGGCATATCTTAGGATGGTACCGTGTCGCAGAGGAAATGAGCGCCAGTGGTGTCCGTCCGATTTGTGTATTCGACGGGCAGGCGCGACATTCTGCAAAGATGAAGGAGGTAGGAGAGTCTTGAGTTCTGTCATAATTCAACGCTCATTTTGGTTCTCCTTAGATCATGCGCAGACGTCAGAATCAAAAGCTAACCGCCGTGCGAGGCCATATAGAAGCCGGGAGACTCCGCAGACTTGACTTCTTGAAGACTTTCATTGACTTGAGTCCTAACTTGCGCCCTACGGCTTTGCAGGCCGCACTGGGGATGTTGAACGACCTCAGCTACAAAGACGGAGCCGACCCGGCAATGAAAGACACACTCCAAACCCTGGACTCACAAGCATCAGTTCGGGCTCTGTCCGAATTATCGTTTGGAGACACCTCACAGGCAAATGTACTTCCTCCCGTGACTCAGGCTTTGTCCACCCAGGAGCAAGTCGATGCCATAAGGCTTCAAACAACTCTTACCGCCATGTACAAAGAGTTCAAGCAAAGCCTTTCTCAACTCGTCACCATAGCCGAGTCAGACGTCGGGGCGGTGACTTCTTCTAATGCTGGTCCTGAAGCCAGCGCCGAAGAGATTGAAAATTTGATGACCAAGGCGCAATGTCATCTGGCGGTGAAGGAAAAAGATCTCTGGTACAGCCTCTCCCGCCTTTCCGACGGTGATCCCTCCAGTTGGGAGCATCTCACTGGTGTTGCTGGAACCCTGGTCCAAGAGAGCCACCAAATGTCAAGCTCATTCAGTAGAAGGACGAACCTTCCGACTGCCGAGACTTACCAGCAATGCAGGGAAATTTTATTGGCTATGGGTGTGCAATGCATCCATGCCGAAGGGCAGGTGGAAGCTGAAGGCCTTGCATCGGCTATGGTCCTCAACGGTGACGCTGACTTCGTAGCCAGCGAAGATACGGTACGTCAGGGTTCGTTCACCCCTTTTTTCTTGCTGATTCCAACTGCAGGACGTATTGGTCTACGGAGCGACTCTCATGCGGAACTTCGCCAGTGCTCACGCCCCCCTCGAGCTCATCTCCGGAAAGGATATCCAGGACCGCTTGGAACTCGACCGACAGGCCTACATTGATTTCGCCCTCCTCCTCGGAACGGATTTCTCGCAACGACTCAAGAGCGTCGGTCCCATCAGAGCTCTCAACTTCATCAAAGAATACGGTTCCATCGAGGACATCTTGAACTCGGAGACCAAGTATCCTCCTCGTTCGTCACATGACGAGTATATCAATGAGATTCGAGCAGCCCGCAGTATCTTCAACTCCTCCCCCGAGACACCAAACCCTCAAAATTTACCCCAGGTTTATCGCAATGAAGTGGCCATTTCGAGCATCCTGAGCCGATACAATTTGACCAACGCCTTATTGGACACGGGGAACTTAGACTACGAGAACGCGTTGGCGGGGAACTATTTTGCGGACAATCCAACTGCCCTTTGATAACGTGATACCCATCATCATTCATACAAAGACTAAAGCTACCCTGCGGAAGTTGGACATGCATCGCCAAAAAGCCACAGTCAGTCGAGTCAGTCGAGTCCGAAGGGTCGTTGGACATAGAAGATGGTACTACGTGTCTTCCATTCTTCAAGATTCGCTAGGACGTCGGAGGGAGAACAGAGGCGACTATGACTTCATTTTCGTGTGTTCATTTCCGGTTCCTGGTAACTTTTGGGCGTCCATCGGATCGGACAAGGGAGAGAGAGTTAACGTTTGCAGCCGGTCCAGGTCATTGCGTACTGCCTTAGGCTGGTACCGGTGACCGTGGTGGTCGAAAGACCTACGGTTGAGCCAGCCACGGTAGACGGAACGGAGGGTTGGGCTCATTGAAGCGATCCGTTCGTCCCGGAGAGTTTGGCAGGGAGTCTCTTGCAACGACGTTCTTCGAGGTAAGTTTCCAAGAACCAGGAGCGGGGATGCAGTTTCAAACTCTACGATATACAGTGACTGGCGAATCCCTTAAGCCTTCTCAGGCGGTGGCTAGATGGTCCGATGGGCGAGGATGTGTTCTCGGCCCCTGCCCTGGTGTGTATCCTCCTTGGAGGTCGATAATGGGCACCAAATAATTCTCATCGAGGATCCTTGAGGTATCGGGGCAGTGCTGAAGAGGACCACTCAATGCGGCAGAGTGACGGTCTGCAGCCTAGGTACTGGCCACTTGCCTGTTGGGGCTGCCCACCGCGTGTGGTGTATCGCCAGCAATGTCACCTCTGCGCAGATGCAGTCCTCGGTAATTATCCCCGGAAGATGATGCAAGCCTATTCGAGTTCTCCATAAGCAAGGAGGGGGCGTGAAGGCCTGTAGGCTTTGGGCGAATGGCTTGCCTCTGCCATGGCCCAAGACAGACGATGTGAACAGGTGTCGGAGCTTGGAATTGAGCCCTGGGTTCTGTTTCGACTTCGGAGCCATCTTCGCGACGTATTGACGAACGAGCAAGAGCCTTTGTCGAAGAGTTGTAATACGGTGAGACTGAGGACACCTTATTTGCACATGTTGAGTTTAGGCGCCAATACAGCCTCTGGGCTATTAAAGGACTTAAGTCCCCACTATCTTCGACTCATCTCCGACCCTGATTTACCGAACCGACAATTTTCACCCCTGGCTCATCGCAACGAAGCAGTCAGTTCGAGTATCTTGAGCCGATACAGTTGGAATGCTGGAGGCTTTTACTACGAGAATGCTTTGGCAAAGAAGACTGCGCTCTTAGGTGATACCCATCATGCTAAGCACTAGGACACAAGCAAAAGCTGTGGAAGTCGACGTGCACCGCAAAAAAAACCACGGTCAGGGGAGTCCGAAGCTTATAGGAGGATGGAAAATGCTGCTACTTTTTCCCGTCCATTTTTCAATAACTTCGGAGGGAGAACAGAGGCGACTGCGACTGCGACTTCATATAAGCATGTTCATTTTCAACTGGCAAAGATGAGTAATTCTGTGGCGTCCGTCGGATCGCACAAGGGAAAACCTTAACGCCTGCAGCTGGTCTTGGTCATTTTGTACTGCCTCGCTCTCGTGACTCTGGTGCTCAGACTGCCCTCGACCACCCATGGTAAACGGAACGGAAGACTGGAACTTGAAGCGATCTGTTCGTGGACTGGAATGAGGCCTGGAGTGTTTGGCAGGGATTATATCATCTCCTTGAAACAGCGTTCGAGGCGAGTTTCCTGCAGGCTCAACCCTGTGATATGCAGAGAATTGTCTGGTCGACCCGATGTTTTCTTTGACGGCGGCCGAAAGGTCAGACGACGTCGGGCACTCACTGAACTATCTGCGGTGCTGACATCGATTCAATTTGCTGCTACTGCTTCTTCGGAAGACGGGTGCTACGGGGGGAAGCAATCGGATTGCGGCGTTCACTGTCCCGATTTTTGGAGCGATCTCACCTCAACTGGAGGTGGATGGCCGGATATTTTGGATGATCGCAGTCGAGAACTTGATGCAAAACTTGCTCCCAAAGGTTTTACTTTTCCACCGTAAAGACCGAACTACCCGAAACGCTTACGAGCCACCGTTGACGAGGCAAGTATCGTGCCGTTAGCTACTGGGCAAACACCCACCTTTCGTTCCAGCCGGTCCTGGATCCGTTCTCATTCTCAAATTCGAGCTGGTCGCCGATGCGTCGGACCGTCAGGGCTATAGAATGGGGCCCTGTTCGTCCATCGTCATCCAGACTCGGAGCAGGGATTCTCAGGGAGAGAGGATCCCCACAGCCTCTTCAGTCACATCCACAAGGTCGGTTGAAAGTTTGAATTGTGTAGGATATGACGCGTTTTAATTATCGCAAAAGGTAGACGACGGCAGCGCGAGGCCTCAATATCGGGATCCCAACGTCTGTCGCAGCTGCTGAAACGAGGGGATAGGAGCCTCAACTCTCCTATCACACGAGTTAATTATGCCTTGAGGTCCCTTCGAGGCCTGTGATCTCCAACTTTCTTCGCGAAACGGACCTTGAGGCCTAACTCGAGGCAAACTCGTACTAGGAATTGCGTTTTGGGTTGAGGTGGTTCATACCCCACGCAGTGATGGCTCACTCACGGAACGAGTCGAGTCGTTCGACGGGATATTTGGATTGGATTTTAATAAGTCGCCGAACCGGAGTATATTTCTATTAACCTGGAGTGTAGGCGTTATATACGGTTCGGGATGTCCGTTGTGGATATCGTATTATGGGTTCGCCGGACACATAGAAGCCTACGGTTAAAAGTCCGAGGTCCACGGAGGCTAACAATGCACTTATAAGTTTACTGGGTACCGGAACGGACTATACAGAGCTAAGGTGTACCAGACGCTCAGCGCTCAGTGCTAATTTTATATTTAGCCTCACTCGGATACTCGTCCGACCTCGTGTCGAGCGCATTATCCCAGGCGCCATCATCATGATTGACAAGCGATTCATAGGATCCAGAAGCTGGGGGTAGCTGCCAATTCGACTGAATAGCTTTACGATGATAAGAACATAGCGTGCGGTGTGCGATTAAAGCTCCATGGGGGACGCGTGTTGTATAAGTATTGTGGCTGGCCTATCTAGCCGCCGCCATGGGCGTTGAATGCTCACCGCTCTGACAGCTAATCTGCAATGTAGTCTTAGTGAAGTTGATATTAACCTAAATTTTCATCGATAAGSTGTAATGCACGGTAAGAAGTAGGTTGAATGAAGTGCCTGTGCATCGACGAACCCATTTGCAGTTAAGAGCAGTCGGGCGTCTGTCTAGATCAGCCGCGATCGAAGCCCAGCACCCGGAAGGTGCTCACCGCCCCGCATTATGCTCTGGCGTAGCTTCTAGCATGATATCGAACCCATCCATCTCCAAGCCAAACCTGAGGGGTTAACATGAGCAACTCAAACTATCCGCAGTCTAGTTCGGAGTAAAAATCATCGGGAATGTCGGTGTCGGCAAAGGGCACCCGCTGACGAGACTCGACGCGTCCGCTCTCGCTACCTTCTTGACAACCTAGCAAGAAACGCGGGCTGTACATCTCAGCACAGGACGTTGCGTAGTACTGCGCCGTCTATGATGCTCAACGACTGATGATTTTTACAGATCCGCAACATCGGAAGATGGTAAGTAAAATATTGCAGAATCGGTGGTCTATACATTGCTCAGCCGTCCGTGGTAGTCTGGGTAGGATTCAACACTTCGTCTTCAGTTCGTTTTACAGGTCTAGGGGGCCTGGGAGGAGGCCTCGAGCCGCCGGAGACAGGTTGGTTGATCTTGCCTCTTGGCTTCCCACTGTAGACGTAGTCAGCTATTGTCGTCCTGGATGAGAGACAATCGATTCTTACGCTCCGAATTTAGGGAACTCGTCATCGTCTTCAGAATATATGGGGTCCCCACCTCCCTCTACGTCGGTGGCAGGCTTGGGCTCATCGACAATGGGCTCGGCGGCACTGTCATCTTTCGGCTTGATATCGACATCTGTGTTCGTCGCCTTGGACTCTGTCTCCAGAGTCTCTTTGCTGTCAGCAGATCATCAGTGGAAGCCTGAAGGTAGATACTTTGAGGGCTTTACCTGGGCTCAATCGGAGCTGTATCTTGGTCTGAGGATGCCATTAGTGAATGTTCCACTTTCGGCGAGAACAGATGATTTTATCAAGGTTCTGAATTCGCCATTCGCCGTGACTGGATCACAATCAGGATATGACAAGATTGCATTCTGTTCTGCTCAGGTAGCCACAGTGCCAGTCAATCCTGTGCGTCAGGGCGGCAGGGCCGCCATTGTGTGGCGGGGCTGCGTGCTGTAGACGGACCTGGATGAAAAAACACCCTAGGACAAAGGCGCGGGCTGCTGTGCGAGGAGCGGTCCGCCGTGGGAAAACAGGTAACAGCTCCGAAATCAAACGAACCAGTTTGAATGTTTCTACGGGCATCGCCTAGGTGGCGTTTGTTACATACTTGCTAAGTATAAAGCCCCCTCGCTTTCACCTGTTCATCACTACCCACCCTTCTCACGTCTCTCCCCCCTCCCCACACACACAATGGAATCCCGGTGTACAATTGGACCAGTTTTCGCAACGGAATTGGCGCAGGAAAAGCTCAATGTCGCAATATCGGTTGGATCGCTTTATCCCATCCTGCCCCAGCAGACGGGGAGGTATAACGTGGCGCAAAAGTACGTGCGCTTATTCTATCAGGAGCGAGCAAAATCCCGACAAATTTTGACAGAGTCCAGCGTTCACATGCTGTGGTCTCCGCCGGCATGTTCATGACAGCACGTTCGCCTGTGTCAGTATACATTTTCATGGATCCTTGGAATGTATCTCACACAGCCTTATAGCCCCAAGTACCTGCCGCAGCAATGGGCAGCGTATACCCACCCCGAAGGGCAGGTCTATTTCGTCCGCGATGGCTCCATCCGGGTGGTTACAGACTCTTACCTGTACAAGTCTGAGATCGCGGACAAAATCGTGTCCTGGGTCCAGCACATTGAGAAGGAGGCCGAGTCGAAAGCCTTCACTTTCCCGGATTCCATCGAACTCTATGTGCAGCTCGAAGAAGAAGACTGCAACTACTACTTCGCGGATCACGCTGCACGCACCCTTTTCTGGCTCGAAGACTACGACACCACCGAATTGGGCCTTCTCCCTGTAGTCTCGCCTTCTCACCTCAGTGAGTCCATCAAGATCCGAGTCTTTTCCGCGTCTAATGGCTATTCTCCCTCAAAGAAATTCAGCTCGAGGAGCAGTACTGGGGTCACGTCGAATGCCACTGCATGCACGGCATCACATTCCAGAATAACATCGTTGACGAAGCCATCAGTCAGCTTGTCCATGCTTGTGGCGGTACGTCACTCATCGGTGTCTATTCGGTAATATCCTGACCGGATTTCATAGACCAAATGACATCATCTTCATCCACGTTCCCCTACTCTTTCAAGGAATGCAAGGACTTCCTTGACATCCTCACGCCCGCTCGGCAACGTGCCAACGATGGCCACATCATCACGCTCGTCGCTCGTATCTTCAACGTTGTTGCCAATAACAGGTACTGGACGCACTACGGGCAGGAGCAAGCCCGCTTGTCCCGCGATACCTCGATCCTTGAGGAAACTAGCGGCCAAACTGCCTGGGGCTCGAGCATCGCTTCCGCGGTCTCGCTGAGGGTGTCTGACTTCTTCGCCTCGCGTCTGGATACGATCTTCACCGATGACTACGTATACGTCATGGACTGGCAGAAGTTCATGACCCAGGCATTGGGCAAATGGAGAGGTGCATTCGTCCAGTCTCTTGCTCTTTTGATGTAAGCATCGCGCTCCTTGACGACTTGATTCCGACTAACTCCTCCCCCAGGTTGCACATTTTCTGTTTCTTCCTTCCTGTCTCGAGAACACTTGCTATCGTTTCTGCTGGGTTCTTGAGCAGTAGCATTCTCATCTCTGCCATCCTCATCCACTATCACCAAGACCTCGAGACCGGCTCCGCCGGCGAAGCTGTAAGTTGATTTGTTTCCATCACGTGTTTCTTCTTAGTAACGAGCTCTCTAGTATGAATACCTTTCCCGAAACAAAACAAAGAAATGCAGGTTCCAAGGCCTCGCTCTCCTGTTCTCTCTTCCCCAGGCCTTCAGCCTCTGGGGTCTCTTCCTCATGTTCTCGCAAGTCGCAACCTTCATTCCATCATCTTATCTTGCTCTTTCCTCTTCTGGCATTATTTTATCTTCTATTGTTTTCTATATTTGCAGCAGTATCTTCTCGGCAGTGGCGTCCAGGGTTTCTGGTCTGTTCGCTCGCAATGCCCCTCCCTCGTCGGTTTCTGACAAGGAGTCGGCTGTTTAACTATTCTGTTGCTTCAAAAGGGCATCTAATATCTGCCATCCTCTCATCGAGCTGATAACTCGATGAGGCGCGTCCGGCGAGGTTACGGGACTTCTGCAGGTCTCGTTCACCTGGCTGTTCCGCCGGTGTTCATTATCATCGTCCTGCTGCTCACATTCTGCCTGCGGCCTCTTAGACACGGATTATACCCAGCACAGAAATATACCCCTTGGCGTTTTTATTACATTTTGGTAACTCTCAATTGTATCTATAGCTTTTTGTTAGATTTGACTGTACACTTATCGAGCTTTCTATACTACGGCATACCCTGGACCCAACCTGGGGTCGTCATACCACTAGCGCAGATTTGAGCACGACGCGAAGCACAACACAACAACGAGGTTGCTTGGGCGATTCGTCGCGTTTCTCGGAGAATTCGAAGCCCAAGATAGGTGAGTTATTCTTTATCGATTCATCATCGTGTCCCATCCTCTCGCAAAGCAGGTTCTAACTGCGGATGCGCCGCACGATCCCTCGACCCTGCAGGAAGTGCTGCACCTCATGATGAGCTAAGATTGGATACGTCAAGACCCTTGGAATTCGAAGCCGTGAGCTGGCCACACCAACATTCATGATATTAGGTGATGGATCTAATTAAGGTGTATTTTACCTGATGGAAGATAAGTGCTACGTCTTCTTTTTTYCCCAAGTTTTCTGATGATAAGTGGTAGTTTTACGGCGGACCGGGCGAAATTCTGCTGGTTTAGTCCTGTTTAGTAGTCGTTAAGGGAGCCTTAGATTCGGTATCCTTGCTCCAGCGGTGATGGTGGATCGACATTCGTGTCACCACAGGAGCGATGTACGTCTCGCTCGAGTTGAACCTGAATTATAGCAAATATAAACCTCTAGTGAGATTTATTGACTAAACCTCCTCTGCGGCGGCCGCCGCCACTTTGCCAATTCTATATCTTCAACTATCGCTCTAGGTACTTATCTCACTGTTTCCTGGGCGCATCAGACAAACAATATTGTTGCAAACGGAGATTTTAAGCGTATGCATGTTCCTGGTTGTCATCCAAATATGGGCTAACCCGTTAGCATCTAATCCTTTCTAGTACATATTGGATGCATGGAATGGCCCGTCTCATCCGAATCTCTCCACTTGGGATGGCGTCCTCTGGCGGACAGAATCCTCTATCATGTCTTGTCGGATCCTGTCCGCCACCTTGGTCGAATAGGAGGCCAGCTGCCTGTCTGAAGATTCCACCACCAGTGGCGGTACTCAGGCGAACTACGAGATACTCGCTTCTCTGAGAGGGCTCTCAATCATGGTCGATAAGTATGAACGCCCTTAAGCGACCCCCAAAATCGACCCTGCGTTCTGTCACACGTTCGACACCCTCCCAGTTAAGTTCCTGAAAATTTGGGGTTTTCCAGTGGCTTCTACTTCATCCTGTCAGTTCCGGTGCCGACCGCGGTCGGATGGGGCGGTTTTGTCGGGCTACGTGACCTCTGGCACGTCTATCATTTATCTGGCAGTGCTTGCCAACCCCCATCGTCGTTCGGGAGCTTTTTTTTAATGTGTGTGTGGATTAGATCTGCTACCACTCCCTGTTTTTTTCCCCATTTTGTTTTTATAAAAGAGTGGCGCTCTCCTTGATTTTTACGGGAGTATCTTGGTCTCTGTTCGCTTTCGCTCAAATATCAGCTTTCAGCATTCGACCAGGTTATCATCCGTCGCAGTTTTCCCTTTACCCTCCCACCAAACGCTGCCTGCTAATGAGGCGATGTCCGTCGGGGAGTACCATGGAAAACTGGGTGCGTTCAGCATTTCTGGTCGTCGTATCTTCTGCTCATCTCGCTGCTCCACCCAGGCAGCATATTGGTTGGCGTCACATGTATGTTCTCCCTTTCTAATCCAGTCATCGCATTGCATCTGACGACCGTCGAATTTCCAGTGAATACCTACCTTTTCGGAGTCGTATGCAGCCAGTATGTCGACTACTACAGGAAGGGTAAGATGACCCTTTCCAGCCCTCGTATATCGGGCTTTCTCTAACGTTTGTTCGGCTACCAGACTTCAAGGACAGGCTGCGAATCAGGTGGGTATTCAAACGGGATCTTTTTGGGTTTCCGACACTCATTTGAATGTGCTGAAGGGTCATGGTCTTGATACNTTGCGCTTTGGACGCGATTCAAACGGTCTTGTAAGTCTTATCATCGCGCCGTCTGATACCAATCTGAATTTATTCTATAGGATGGTGTATATATGTTGGATTTTCTTGTAAGTCGAACGGCCTTTCGACGCCGAACCATCATTCATTTTTTGGGTCTAGGGTTGACCATGAGCCAGAACCGCTTTTCTTTATCGCTGGTAAGAACCATACCCCTGGTGATACGATGTCGGCCCGACTCAATAAATCTTTAGAGCAAAAGTCGCTTTTCGCTCTGATACCCATTGGTACAGCGATTACTGCCAGCGTCACACACGTTTTCTTGGGCATCAGGTCAGTCGATGCTTCGCCTATCATGGTGCATGAAATCGCCCCTTTTCTGACATCGCTTCGTTCAGAATGCTTGGGGTGTCAAAACATCGAGCTCTATTTGGCTTGGTTGTTTCAATGACTCTCGCTGAGCTCGCGGGCGGACTGGCATTTGGCATTCGGTGAGCGTTCTAAAACCTTGGCTTTTCGTTTGAGAATCTGAACGGACCAATCTCTCTTTATTTCAACGATCCCGTCCATCAGAATGTGGACATTGGAGAGGTGCAGTTTCTCCACTATTCGACTCGCTGCTGAATACTGATCCTGTTCAAGTACAACCGATTTTAACGGCTTGAAGCCATATATAATTGTCTGGCTCTCAATTCAAACGATCTTGGATATGTTTGTGTCCGGTGAGCCCCTAGTCCCATCTTGTATACCCTTTGTTCTAATACGCAGCACAAATCGCAGTGTTCATGAGCGTCTATCTTCATCGGCGTAGAACTGGACACGCCCGCACCGATAGCGTCATAAATCGCCTGATCGGAGGCTGCATACAAACAGGAGTTTGTTCTACTGTTTTTGCAATATGCGGTCTCACCGCTTTTGGTCAGTGAATCGTACAGTTCGTGGTTGTTCCAGCTTTGACCGAGGAATTGTCGCCAGTTGTACGCCCCGATTCTACACTTTATGCGGTATTCCTGATTCCTATCGGACGAACATATACCACGGTTAGTGAACCTCACCGAGCCGTAAAAATTCGTACTTAAAGCTCCCTTGCTTCCCCAGACCTTGATGAACACGTTGAACGTGAGGTCCCATTTGAAGGAACGTCTGTTGGAAGACGACCATCCTCAAAATGTGCGAATCCTTCTTTTCATCAGCGCTTTTCTTAACCGAAACATTGTTTTTACAGGCGGGCGACGTCGCCTGGCCAAGGGACAACTCTTCCGCGGGCGGAGAGAGACGGCTCAGCGTTAGCATTATCAGAGGGGCGGATATTACTTTCCCGGTGTTTGTGAGGAAGGTTTCACTAGACGAAGATGTCGAAACCAACAAATCCGGGCCAACAAAGTCCCTCCCTCTCACTCGGATTGAACTTCGGCCAAGTCCAATTAATGGACCTGAACATTTTCGCGGACAATCACCAGCATAGGCCCTAACATTCCGAAAGCGCACAATAGATCAATACCTGTATGTACTGTAGGACCATTACTAGTGTAATTTTTATCACGCTCATTATATTGCTATCCGTTTGGACAATGGCTTCCCATGACGACCGCCTAGCCCATGCAAGGAGAATCGTATACAACCCCATTTAACCGTCTGCATAGTGGGAACTGCCCCTCGAGACCTGAGAAAGGTGCAACAGGCAACTAATTAGTCAAAGTCCATAGAATGCGGGTCTTCCAGATCCGAGAGGGAAAACCAAGGAAACTTTGACTGTTTGTTGTACGGGCTGAACTTGAGGTTGCTGTGGGTGCGCGTACGGCGGATGTACCATCGGATCCGTCGTCGGTACGGTTGACAACATTATATTAGGCATTGCACCAGCTTTGGGAAGTCGAGGTTAGTTCCTGAGAAGGGAAGGTCGCAAAAGAAGGTTTTAACGTACGTCCGAGGCTGTCCAAGGTTGCCCCTACAGATAGATTCCCATTCGTCGTCCACCCCACCATCCTCAACGCCATGATGAGCTCAGTCTTCGTCAACATCCCCGAGTGCTCTGGATCTGACAGGCCAAGGATTGTGGTTAGCTCGCCTTCGGGCAAGACGTTGGAACTAAAGCGTCCCCGCACCGCCTCAGCGGTCAACACTCCCTCCCTCTCACAGTCGAGAGCTGCAAGGATTTGATCCGCGAGTGCTATCTCTGCTGTAGTGGGCGGAGACACACCAGGCGGTGCTGCATCAGACTTGGGACGGTACAAGGGTTGAGGCACATCAGTATCCACCAGGATTGCTTCTTGCATAGTCGAGCTGGAGGCTTGGAGATGCTGTGAACCATAGACATAAGGGAAGTGAGTTGCGGGGGCAAATTTCCCTGAGTCTTCATCCTGATCATCCATGAGAGCATCGTCATCATCTGGATCATCTATAGGTGGAAGAGCTGGCGAGCCAGGCACATCCACTCCGTCTATCACTCGCTGCCCAGCTGCAGCAGCCTCCGATGGAACCCAGGACTCCTTGAAGAACGCGATTCCTAAACGATGATCTTAGTTAGTGACCTATGCCAAGCCATGTGACATCTCACCATTGCGATATTCGAAAGGGTAATCTCTTTGGAGGGCGTTCATCAGTGTCATGAATCCATTTTCTTGACAGCCATCTCGTTAATGAAATGGACGTGGCACAGAGAACAGAATCTCTCACTATCCCAGCGAAGGCCCTTGAGGGTGAATTTCCAATCATTATCGCGAGTGAGGGCGTAACTCGCTTCAAACTGTGAACTGCATAAACACGACAACATGATGCTGGAGGAATAGGCTTACCTCTAGGAGCATTAGTTTGTTGAGGAAGTCCGATGGATGGTTTGTCTGTGATACGAGAACAAGCATATGAGAGAAAGTGCATTAGCCGTGAAAGTAGCCATACCTTCAGCGTTTCAAGTAGGGAGCGCACGAGCTCCTGTTGGCTGAGTGGACCCTCGCCAGTGTCCTGTCCAGAATTGTACGTTCCGCCAGAATCATACGACCCCCCTTGTCCTCCTGCTTGTCCACCATAGCCATGACTCGACCCGCTTGCATTCGTTGAAGAGCTAGGTCCTCCGAATTGGGGTCCATACCCTCCTTGATGACTGGGGCCGCCCAGAGAGCCCGAGCCGGAGTCATCACCATCCCGACGACCATCCTTTCCCGCAACCTTGGACTTGAGGCGCCATGCACTCCGATATTGTTCAGAAGTGGCCAACTTCCACCCATCAAGAAATAGAGGCTGGTCCTGGACACCTGGAACACCCCCGGGCCGACTGGTGCAAAATTTGCCAAACTGCTTCGTCTCCGTCCAGCGAAACGCGGTTTGATCTGGGTTCGATGGCGATGGAACAGGCTCCAGTTTCATTGGGCATTCCTGCTCCGCGTTAATAAAGGATACCATGCCCCAACTCCTGGTTTTGGTACATGAAGTCACGAAGTAAAGCGGCGATTTGGTGTAGGATTGCAACCCTCTAGCTCGAGCGAAGCTGTACAGCCCATCCGCGTTCTGCTTGATAAAGTCACCGACCGCTTGAGAGCAACCCTCTGTCAATGAATCCACACTGGCTGGGTCGGTCATCGCCAGACAAGCACCTTCAGCATTGCGAGCTGTGAAGGTAAACGACCTATACATGGTGTGAATTCATTTCCGAGAAACTTCGGCGGAGAATAAATAAGAGGAACTTACCAACCAGCACCTGCAATGGGAACAACAGTGGATTCAGCGCCAGCATACAACGCGTAGCCCTCTACAAAATGATGGTCGTCTCGTCCGACTAGCTCTTGGAAGGGAACTTCAAAGTCTTCGTCGTGTAGAAACTCTCGAATGGCCTCCTCGTCTTCCCATATGTTGAACAATTTCCTGAAGCTCTCTTTAGCATCTACTGTCCCAACGTCTCCGGGAACGATCTCTTTTGGTGGCCGGTTGGGGGGTCTTGGGGGGTTCCAGCAAGGAAATCCTTCTCCCTTGCTAATCATATTGCGTATGTATGCACGAGGATATCCGGCTTCATGTGCCGTTATGTGGGCGAATAAAGTATTGTCTTCGGCCATTGGAATCTGTGGCCAAGGCGATCGTACATAAGGTTACTTGTGCAGTTGGTGATAACATGGTGTGCGTACTCACAACACTGTGATGCGCATCGAGTTCCTGATCCAAGTTTGGATGGTTCACCACTGCGTCCACGATGCTGGGTTTGGCAAGAATCTGGTCATTTGGAGGCGGAGGGGGTGGAGGGGGCGGCTGTGGGCTGTACTGGATCGCGCGAGGTCCACCCGTCCAATGAGGGGCATACTGCGTCGCACTGGGGTTACTAGTTGCATGGGGATTGTACTGAATTGCAAGAGGACCACCAGTTGAATGAGGACCATACTGAATTGCAAGTGGGCCACTTGTCTGGGGCGGGCCACCGCTATACTGATGGCTGAGAGGGTAGCTGCTCGTTGTCTGCTGAGGGCCACCGCTGTACTGATTACTCGAAGTGTAGCCACCTTGATAGTAATAGTGGTTGTGGTTTAAAGTAATATTGTTGTTGAAGTTTCCGCCTGCGGTTTGGAATCGATTGCCGCTGAATTGCTGGTGTTCCCCACCAGAAAGCACGGACAATGACGTCTCCGGCTCGCTTGAGCCACCTGTAGTGGTCAGACTTGAAGAAGAAGAAGATCCTTCTTCCATCGTCCTTGCCTACAGAGAAGAGAGGTCGAATGAGTGGCTGGTGGAGGATAAGCGGAGAGAAATGTGGTTACGACATTTCGCCTCACTGCAATCCAGTGGCCAAAATGATGATGTGCACTGCGCGGACGATTTCCGGTCAACGGTCCCTTGTACCAAGGCTGGCTGTGCTGTAGGACTACTGGGGCCTTCGCACGGGAAGTCCCATTGTCCCTGCTATCCCTCTTGAGGCAGGCATTGTGCTCCGAGTCATCAAGCGGTGTAAGGTAAGAGTGGCAACTTGAAAGAAACAGCCGTCTCTCAGCCGTCCCCGCGTACCCACGCGATCTGCCTCCGTGATTGTGGCGTGCCTTCGCAAGCCCATACGGACACCCATCGATATATACAAGCCCACAACCAGGAAAACAATGGTCACGACGAATATCAGGACTTCAAGCTTCAAGGCCGATGGGCAATGATCGCAGTCACTGAGCCAGTTCAAATTGTGGAATTTGGACCTATGTACAAGATCGATATCAGGGTTAAGTCTGGCCTTCTATCCTCTTTGTACCCAGTTCATTATACTAGGCCGCGAACGCGAAATCAAACTCGGAATCGCGACTGTGAACGAGAATGTTGCTAGACCGCTTTACCAGAGTTTTCCTAGGGATGCAACCGTGCGTCTCACTCCGTTGCATCTAAAGACTGGTGTGATGATATATGATGATATCGATACATTAGTACCATCGTACTAGTAAATAGCTGGCTTCTACAGCAGATCAGCTTCATGCAAACATACTCCTTCATGATCAGTCGGACTTAGAAGAGCCTGTCCTCGTCGCCATGGAGTTTAAACCATTCTCCGATCTCCGGGCAATCCGAGAGAAGGCGAAATAGACTTTGAACCACGATGGAGGTATGGATGAATGGACGGACGACGGAGGGAGGACGCGATTAACTCACACAGTCCGCGCGGCATGTGTCCAAGGACCCAAGAGAAGAAAGAAAGACTACAGGCATCCATAAGCTGTTAACGAACAAAAGGCAAAGAATCCAGAGGAGAAAACGATACAGTACGGCATCCAAAAATCTATGCTCATATACGCAGGAGACAAAAGCATCATAGGCTCACACCCCAGGTTGCCAAAGCAGGATTGAACGCTCCGATATCCGGATTTGGCGGACTCTCAGTCGCTGAATGTATCGAAGATTCACTAATCATACCAGTCCCCTGTGCTTGCGTTTTGGCACATTCGGCTCCACCTTCGGAACGCACTGATAGCCAAGGGTGAATGGGGAGATGCTCTCGTTAGCAGTGGAAGGGTAAAGCAAGGACCAGGCGACTGACAGTGTCGATCAAGAGCATCCATCCGGGCAAACTGTCGATTACATCCCTCGCACGTGAACGGACGATAGTTTGTATGAAGCTGTTCATGCCGCTTGCAGTCGAGTTGTCGCGCGAAACCCTTCCCGCACCCAGGCCAATGACAGATAAACGGTTTCTCTTCACTATGCGATCGTATATGAACTGGGGGCCAAATCAACACGTCAGAATACAGGCTATTTCAAGAGTACTAGAAACCACCTTTGAGATTGAAGCTTCGATTAAACTTACTCCCACAACCAGGGAACGGACACACAAACGGAGAGACTTTCCGCCGTTTACGAACAGCACTCACAGGCCCCAACGTCAAAATAGTCGGCCCCAACACCTGCTGCACCTGGGCCATCGTCACTTCAGTCGCAGTAACAGCTGATAACACCGTATGCATACTCACAACACTGTGGGGTGCATCGAGCTCTTGACCCAAGTTTGGATCATGGGTCACCACCATGTCAACGATGCTGGTTTCGGCGGCTATGCGATCGTTTGGAGGCGGAGGAAGTATGGGCAGCGGCTGTGGGCTATACTGAATCGCATGTGGTGCACTAGTCCAATGAGGGGTGTATTGCACTACATGAGGGTCAACTGTCGCTTGAGGGACAGACTGGATCACAAGAGGGTCACTAGTCTGCAGAGGGCCGCTGCTATACTGATGGCTCAGAGTGTAGCCACTAGTTGTTTGCTGAGGGCCACTGCTATACTGATGGCTCGGAGGGTGGCCACCTTGAAAGTAATAGTGGTTGTGGATAATAATAATGTCGTTGAAGTTTCCGCCTGCGGTTTGGAATCGATTACCGCTGAATTGCTGGTGGTCCCCACCAGAAAGCACGGACAAAGACACCCCCGGCTCGCTTGAGCCATCTGTAGTAGTCAGACTGGGAGAAGACTCTTCTTCCGTCATCCTTGACCACAGAGAAGCGAGGTCCATTGAGTAGCTGGTGGATGATAAGTGGAGAGAAATGTGTTCAGCCTCACTGCGATTCAGTGGTCAAAATGTCATGATGCCTGGCGATATCCGGCGTAAATTAAAGCGGTGCAGCCTAGTGACCAGTGGCGCCGCGCCTACCCGGGACTTTGGCATACGGCAATTCTCATTGTCCTCTCGAATTAGGGATTACCCACTACTTCAGTGGTGGGTCTTTGGGTAGCGCTATCCGTTATTTAGCCCCCCAGTCAAAAATCCCTTCCTTGGTAGCAGTTTCACACATTTTTCGACTCCCATTTGCACCCTAAATGCAACAATTTGCCGCCATCCTCAGCAGGAATTGTCCAAAGTTTGCTGAGGCTGAGCGTTCTCAAATCTCAAGATCTCTTTCAAGTATACTAGTCTCGAGCGCGCATAAATGACTGGGGATGAAAGCTTATATCTTGCCTATATCTGGAGACTACGAACTCAGCTTCATGTGATTGAAACAGAGCACCGTAAATACTCGAATCCACATCCTTCGTTAGAAAGTAGCGGACGCTGCGGCGAATCCGGCTTCTAGGGCTATGTGCTCATCGAGCGGTGCAAGTGAGTGGCGACTTGAGAGGAAGTCAACAACCTCCCCTTGGCGTAGCCCTCGCAGGTCCATACGAACACTCATCGAGAAATACAGGGCCACAACCGGGGAAACAGAGACTTGTCGACGTTTTCGTAAGGCTGGGGCGACGAGGAGATGGACGTTTAAAGTGTTACTGTTCATACCAGAGACGTAGATCAAGCTTGCAGGGATTTGGGCAATTATCGCAGCCACTGAGCCAATATACAAGGTTGTGGAAATTGAGGCCAATATCGATGTCGAAGTCTAAACTTCTATCCTCTTTGTACCCCGTTCATAATACCTTCCAGTGGCACACTGATCAAAAGACTCGCTATGCTCGATAGACTGAGCCACACCCCAAACGATAGGCCTGTCACGCGGATGCACACGAGGCCTCAAGAGCCAGTATATCATTAATGAGCTAACTGCAGACAAGTGAACGGTCTAATTAAATCCTTCGCCTCGATAAAGCTTCAACTGAGACCTCGCCCTATCAGCTTGACCCGGCGTAAACTCAGTCATGCAAGAGTCCGGACTATAATCCATATAGTTATCTAGACGATTGAAACAACATTGTCAGACACGAGCCGTCCAGCAAACGAGAAGACACTCACGAATAGGGTCCGATACTCCTTGCAATAGGTCCGGAATAAGACAAGTCTTCCTCCCCTCGATGCAGCCTTCAGACGGAATCTCTTCGGGCGGTGTGTCGCTAACATAGTCTCCAGGTCCAAAGCAGCCACCCTGGAACGTGTGGTACAGGCCAACCCAATGGCCTATTTCGTGTACAGCGGTCTTCCCTTGGTCGTAGTCGGCCGTCGACCCTCCCGGGAGAGACGAGTACAAGACAACGACGCCATCGTCCGAGGGGTTGGACTTGTATTGTTGAGGGAACGTCGAGTAGCCAAGTAAGCCAGCCCATGCGCCTGTGAAGCTAATATGAGAACGAGACGATTCAGTAACCAGAGACAAACAGCGAAGAAAGGTTTTAATCTGCTTACTCGACGGTATAGAGGTTAAGGTCCGCGGGTCCACCATTCCTCAAAGCTGCCTTCATGGCGGTTTGCTGGTAGCTACAGATCATATCACGATTTCAGTTGACGACGAACAGGACACGAAATTAAGAACACTCACGTATCGGGCCCGCCATTGGAAAACCAATCGTTATTCACCGTACGGTCGATACCACCAAGAACGAAGGTCAATCCTGTCTGGGCGAAGGCGCTGTTGATCTCCCTGATTTGGCTTTGGATTTGTTCGTCCCTGAGCGATACGAAAGTGAGTGAGTATCGACCGGGGATGCTTGGACAGAAGACGTACGGTACATTCCCATTCTCGGGGGACTGATCTCCGGATATAACATGGAAGTGCACAGTGATAGGCGCTTGGAGTGTCTGCCTCTTCTTCACGGTACCGAGTGGCTGACTGATATTGGTGTCAACAGCTCGTCGTACGCTGTTTGCGTGAGCCTGCTTGTCGGCAGCGAATTGTCTCTCGAAACTTTCAACAACCGAAGGATCTAGGTCCGTGCATCGGCTATGAAGAAAGGCAGCATGTCAGACGAAATCTAAGGGAAAACAAGTGAATCTAAGAGCACTCACGCGCTTCGAGCTGCTGCAGCTCTTGGACCTAGAGCCCCGACCAAGGGATCCGCTTGCTTGTGAATGGCAAGGATTGGGAGAGGTAAGTGGATCAGACAGCAGAGATAGAGAAGGTATTTCATGGCTAGTAGATAGATGCAAGACGACGAGGAATGGGATAAGGAGGTCGAGCAGAGGGCGACCGTTTTTTATAGGACAGAGGCCATGCCAGCCACCGTCAGTGTGCTGACATTGTCAGCATCGTCGATAGTTTGCAGTGCTGACAGTAGGCTGACTCTGTCGATTGCCTTCATCGTCAGTAAAATGTAGAAAACAGCGGGGCTACTCGTGGATGGAACATGCCAGTGGCTCGAACGCCAAGATGCGGGGAAGGCGACTGAACGCGATCGGTTTAATGTTAAGCCAATGTCGAGCATCTGACCGCGCCAACCATTAGCCCATCGGCATTCTAAATCAGGTTATTCTTTCCTCTGGCCGTTTGTTGTTCAACAAGTTGTGTGTCCCGAACCACGGCGAAAATCGCTGGATAGTTTCGAGCAAAAAGGGCTCAATGTCCGATTGAAAGAGCCAAGAAACTGCAGGCTGTCCAAGACGTCTATAACATCCACTCGGGAAACCGCACGCGGCTGTGAAAGAAGTGAACCAATGCGACCACGTATCCACGAAGCAGAATCTCTGTGTTCTGACCTGTCGGGTGAACGAGGGCCGAATCCTAGCGCGTGGCACCCTCTCGGAAAAAGACAAGTCACCGAGATTCTTTCAGCCCTTGCATATCGTAGCAGAGCTGTACGCTCTGAACAAGTTTATCGCATCGTTGGACCATAGATTTCTGTGATTGAGAGGGTTCATGACAGGCAATACGAACCAATGTGACCGTCCGGATTAGGTCCCTGCAGTCTCTTACGCAATTCCGCTGACAACAGCCTAACAAGGCCAAACAATGACATCGCTAGTGCTGGCAGAGATCGCGTTCTGCCCGCCAAAGCCCAACTCCACCGGACAAGTCCCCATTTCTCTCCCTGGCAGCGAAACCGCGCCTTTAATCTCGCCTCTATCTGGCCTAGAAGTCTCTTCAATTTCTGGTCCTGATTTTTCTGTCTACTACACCTACAATGCTGTCGCAACGGATCATTGCCATTGCTCGAGGACGTGGTCTTTGGCACGGAGCTGCTGCTGCAAGAGGATGGTACTGGCGAACCTGTATTTTGTATCTATCAGAGGACTGACTATATTGCCTTGTCTCTGATGAAGGAATGTCGCCCGTTTGCAGGCCCGCAAGTCTCAATTCCATACCTCCAGGCTTTTGCAAGGTTCGTCGTTGCTGTTATTCGGAAGGGGTCCATATGTTTACCGTTTGTCAGCGGAAACCGTCAAGGTTCCCCAGATGGCAGAGTCTATCAGCGAGGGTACCCTCAAGTCGTGGACAAAGAAGGAGGGAGATACTGTTGCTGTCGACGAGGAAGTCGCAACCATCGAAACCGACAAGGTCCGTTTCTTCCCCTTCCGCAAATTTCCTACAGAATTTGACGGTATAAACCATCCAGATCGACGTTCAAGTCAACGCACCTCAATCCGGAAAGATTGTGAAATTGTTGGCCAATGAGGAAGATACCGTCGTTGTCGGCCAGGATCTGTTCATTATTGAGCCAGGAGAGGCTGGCGAGAGTGCGTTTATGTCGTTCTATGCAATATTCCTACCTATTGATATGGAAAATAATAGGTGCCGCCCCTCCTCCCACTAAGGAAGTTGATCCCGCCACTCCCTCCGAGGCTAAAGACAAGTCGGAACCTGCCGACCAGCAAACCGAGAAGAAGCTGCCTTCTCCTCCCACTCCCTCCGCCGCCGACAAGAAGCCGGAGTTTAAAGAGGTTGTCAGAAAACCAAAACAATCTGAGGAAGTCAAGAAAGACAAGAAAGAGCCTTCAGAACCCAAGGAAACGGCGGCTCCCCGTCCCGCCGCTGGTTCGCGCGGAGAGACGCGGGTATGTTTATCGAGCTCCGCCTTCCTAACTAAACCCTAATCCTATGTCACTTTGATAGGTCAAGATGTCCCGTATGCGTTTGCGCATTTCCGAGCGTCTCAAGGAATCTCAAAACGCSGCCGCCTCRTTGACCACCTTCAACGAGATCGATATGTCCTCGCTCATGGAGATGCGCAAGAAATACAAGGACCAAATCCAGAAAGARCATGATGTYAAGCTCGGSTTCATGTCCGCGTTTGCCAGRGCCTGCACGCTCGCCTTGCAAGAGATCCCCGCTGCCAACGCYAGCATTGAGGGCGACGAAATCGTTTACCGCGACTACGTCGATCTCAGCGTCGCAGTGGCCACMCCCAAGGGTTTGGTCACTCCCGTTGTGAGRAACGCAGAGGGAATGGGYTTCATTGGTATTGAGAAGGAGATTTCTGCTCTCGGAAAGAAGGTGGGTCTCTTGCTATCATCGCCTATCGGCTCTCCCACATTTACACGACGTGTCCTTTTTCTTTTCTTTTTTAGGCCCGTGATGGCAAGTTGAGCCTTGAGGATATGGCTGGTGGTACTTTCACCATGTGAGTCTTCCACACTCTTTTYTATAGATTTCTTTTACTCAGCGCATTCCYCTTCAGTTCCAACGGCGGTGTCTTCGGCTCGTTATTCGGTACACCCATCATCAACCTGCCTCAAGCTGCCGTCCTCGGTTAGTCAACTCTCTACACGTTGACTTGTGTCCGGCTTCTAATTTTGTATAGGTATGCACGCCGTCAAGGAGAAACCTGTGGTCGTTAACGGCGAGATTGTGATTCGCCCCATCATGGTCGTCGCTCTGACCTACGACCACCGACTCTTGGATGGCCGAGAGGCTGTCACCTTCCTYGGTWCGTCRTCTCSTTACTTATCTCTTCCACCTAGRATAACGACTGATATCGGCCTCTCYTCTTMCAGTGCGGGTCAAGGAATACATCGAAGATCCTCGGAAGATGCTCCTCACTGATTTCTGAGCTAGTCAGTCAKYCAGCTAGTCTACAATAGAAAGAGACGGGGAACACTATTCCAGGACATACACATTCATCAGGACGATCGATCCCAACAACTAGTTGTAAACCACCGTATCATACTTAATTATTGCTCCTTCACTATCGCCACCGACCAGCCAGTCGTACCAACAGTTGTCTTGATTTGTTTAATAATCTACTTTCTTTCGATTCGGTCCCCTCTCTGCTATCGGAATNTACATACGGATGGTCGTTCGAGTCGTAAATGGGTATCTTAGATTATGGTACATATCGGAAATTGGGAGCCTACGAAAATGTCACCCGTGTTCAGTACTCAGTGATGACGGAAGGCGTAGCATGTAGCCAGCTCACCTTGTCTGCGAGCTCCCGGGTATCGACAGGCGCATTGGGTATTACCTTTCCGTAGAGTTTGTCCCTGCGAGCGTTCTCCATTCTGTAAGAAATCTGCACAACAAACGAGGTCAGAATTGCTRCAGGGGTAGRTATCGGCAGGAGCTTACTGAGAGGATGATAGARCATAKSGCRGCYAGGAAAGCTAGTGAACARCAAACTAGWTYTGTGTCAGCGGGAGGTCTACGCATCCGAATCAGATGGAAGAACTMACTCGCGAATCCCCTCCTGAGCGTTCGGTCAAATGATCAGTCRAAKYCACTTTSAAAGACCACCGTACGAAAGACRGACCTGTATTCCGGCCCTTCGGGTTTAGGGAAGATATGCGAGCCAAGGATACTACCACACTGGCCGATGGCCATGAACGTCGGAATTCCTGTGGCTTTCTTCGTCTCGGAGCCTAGATTATGAGCGACTGCAGCATCGAAACAACGCTTTAGCTTTCAGATCCTCTCAAAAAGAGAGCGTGGAGGACTTACACCATGCGATAGTAATGCCAATTGTGGTATAAGTTCCACTRGTGATACAAAATGTCGCGAAATAGCGAACATGGGTATTGTGTTTCGCTAGTAAAAGGATGCTWGGCGATATCATGAGTCGCGGTGCCACGAAGYAGAWGACGGAGCTTACAGGTATCCAATTCCACTAATCGAGCAGGCAATAGCCATAAAGATCCCACGAGACTGCCTTGCATCTGAAGCCTTTGAAAAGCTAATAAGAACTATGGCAGCAACGGCRTARGGAGGTACYGTCAATAGCTGRGCGGCGGCGTTTGCTATGRCGSTAGTCAGTYAYTATGTTGTGGATATTGAGTAGATATGGCCATCGTACTGTGTCCAAAGGTTGCGATGATTGTGGGGAGGAAAGCTGAAATGGACGCTAAAGCGCAGTTCAGTCCGAAATAAATTACCCCTCCGACGTATATCTAGAGTTCGAACTTGGACCAAGAAAATTTAGTTTCTGAGGGTGGATCACGCACCCTCCAATCCTTGAAGGCAAGGTAGATGTGATCTGGTGAACAGAGTCGTCACGCTTGATAATGATGGTTACAAAGAGAGAACTTGAAAGTCGTACCCTTATTGACCGTAGCACCTACGTCTCCACGGGTAGCTCTATTCATTCTCGCTAACGCAATTTTCCTCTCGCGATCATTGAAGATGGAGGTCGACTCTGGTCGATTTGGGAGAATATACAAAGTTGCAATACCGAGGAAAATGGGAGGAATGCCCTAGCCAAATCCAAAAGAAGTATTAGAAGATATTTATAAGTTATATGACGCAAAGTGAACACGAGGTACGAGATTCTTACCTCCACAATGAACAGGAGTTTCCAATGCCTGAGAGACGTCTCCGCGTGCTGTATACCAAAGGCAATCAAACCGCCAAACGCGCCTGCCACAGCAGCAAAGCCAAACCAATAGGCCATCTAGTAACAATGCCGTTCAATCTCCACGCCTCTTCATCCGAAGTCTCAAGAAACGACTTACTCTGAGGCCCATCTCGGCTTGGGTGTAGAAAAGAGCTAGACAAAAGGGGGTATTGAGAACCGAGGGGGTTGAGACGAGAGCGAAAACCGCTCACAGAAGTAGAGGGGTATCGCTGGACCGAAGCCTGCTTCGAACACGCCTATCAATAATCGGCACACGATGAGACCTTCGAAATTGAAAGCAGTCGACTGCGCAAGGCGTCAGGGGCAGGAAATGTATGGCATGCCAGAAAGTCGCACCATGAGCGTCGAAACCACCCCCCAGCCAATAGCGGCGCACGCCATCCATATTCTAGGCTGGAAGAGTTTGGATGTGATTGTGGCAGGAATTTGGCAAGTAATCTGTGAGCTGAATTTAACAGTCGTTCGCAGAGTCTGAACAGATATCTCGCCCTTACATATGAGAAATAGAAGACGGAGACGACCCAGTCAAATAGACGGCCTGTTGGGTCACCACCTAGCACATCCTCGGGAAGACCTTGCAGCCGTGCATTGCCCAAGTTTGAGCGGTCAAGGTCTAAACAGAGAATCAGCACGGAGCATCGGTCATCAGAGATTCGGGATTTACACGCAAAGAGATACAGGAGACACGCTATTGGGAGGATCCGGAGGTCCAACTTGCGAACCAGTTTCCTCTCCTCTTCGAGCTCCTCTTCTGTTAGGGGGGGCTTCTGCTGGTCGTCCGACTCGTCCAATGGCTCCGTGTCAAGCTTTTCGGAACCATAATTCGTCAGTTCTGCGTCCTTGGTCATCACGGTCGTAGGGGAAATCACACAACATGGGCTGAATTTATAGGTGCGACGCGACGGGGAACCGAGAGTAACCACACTACGCCCGAAGACGTCCCGTGGTGATGCAGTGGAGTGCTAGAAGATATACTTACGAGCGTGTATTCATAGTCGTGGCTTCTAGAAGTGGAGAACGGCCCCATGAGCACACCTTGCCAGCTTCGAGGATGATAGCGAGTGGATGAAGGCAAGAACGACTCGGGTTGAGCGGGGTGAGGTAATTATGGTGGCTTGACAGAGTTATGTAGCTCGACTACATGACCGGATCTTCGCAAGTTCCTGACCCGGAAGGATGTCAGCCGATTGTCTACCATTCTGTGAGGGCCGAATGCTGATCGCCACGGCTGTGGAAGAGAGAATGCCTCATCAGCCACGGAGGGTATGCGCAATTTGATCTTGTTTGCTTCAGCCCCTGTTCACGAGACGCGGGCGTCTTTTAGACTCGCGGCCATTCGTTCCGCTCTGTGTTGCCATGTTTACTTCTACAACATCATGCAATCAAACGACAACATATACAAAATTATGACTATTTATGGAATACAACGTAAACAATGGCAACATAGCGGAA
>SDEE01000432.1:0-41843 GCA_004126415.1 Candolleomyces aberdarensis | reverse complement strand
ATCTCTTCAGCGACTCAACGGTTCGTTTGATAGTGTGCATGGTCTTGGTGTGGTCCTCGATAACTATATATCAAGGTCCATGAGAAGCGGAAGCTGATGGTACGAAACCAGACGCACCGTTGAATCGTTCCTTCAACCAGTCGACGCCACTAACAATTCGATAGGTCTGAGCCCTATTCTCAATGATCGCATCGAACTAGACAGTTGTGAGTCACCATCACAAGTACGACCGAAGGAGGCTCACCATTGCTATCTCGATTGCGAATCTAACCTCCTGCGTAAGCTTCAACACCTCTTGCTGGTCCTGGGCGGCGAGGATCGCGCGTTCAACCCCTGATCTGGTCGGATCCACCTTGGCTTGTAGTATCCTCTGTTTCTCGTCCAGAGTCCTGGACAAGCCAACACAGGCTAAGTACGTTGACGCTCGAGATGAACGAACTGTTCTCACCGTGATAATCCATCGAAACGGTCCTTCACTTCTTGCGGCACATCGGGTGGACAAGAGATCATAATTTTCGACAACGCCTCCACCCTCTTGAGAAGTTCGTTGAATTCCTCCTTATTCTCGCCATACCCCTACTCATTGATTGATACGGATCACATCTTGTTAGAGAAAGCACTCACATCGATTGTATCGCAAATGACCAAGAGTCCTGCAGCGACGCTCTTCAGTGGGGGAAACGCATCAGATACTTGGACAACCTTCCGCAGTGTGGTCTTGACGCCTTCGTAGATCTTGCCTGCGAGCCCCGCTGGCTGGTGTTCGACGGCAGCGGTAATTTCCTGAGGTTCGTTGGCCGCGTGCGATGTCGCAGTCGCAGGGATATTCGATCGAGCTGAGGGATCGCCCTCAGCGACCACCGCACCATCGTCCTGGATCGGATTTTCGACTTGAGTGGTGATTTCCTGGGCCTCTCCCTCTCCTTGACGCCTTGCCAAGCGCCCGCTTGGAGGGAACGGGCTCGAGACCTGCGATGCCCCGTCATGATCAGAGATGGAAATGGAGGGTACAAACGGATTCTCCTCGTTCCGTGCTGGAATGACCTCTGAAGAAGTGGATTGGACTGCCTGGCTAGAAAGTTCTTGACGAGGCTGGCAACCTATAGATGTATTGATGTTGTCCTGATCGCTTCGGATTTCGCTGCGAGTGGCGTTCTCGGCCGGCGGTGTGGGGACGGCGACGTTGTGGTCAGCTTGAGAGCTTGTGCCTGGACCTCCAACGGCGGGATGCGAGGTGATGCGAGAAGGAGAGGGCGAGCCCGTACGAGAACCGAAAGGATCCTTCAAGAAGTTCTTGATTCGATCTCGTTTTCGAGATTTGCTATGCTGCTCTCCTGCGGAATCCATGTCCAGTTATTCACCAATACGAGGTAATGTCGAGGGATCGTGAGCGAGGATGGTGGAAGTAGTAGTCGAAAAGGGCAGCTCCGATGTGCCGCTTGAGCTCGTTTTGGGATCACCAGTTTCACGTGGTGACATGCTGTGAAGGAGCCGAGCACTGCCTTGGGCGTCTAAATTCCAAAATTGCCAGTGATATTTTCGGTGGATAGGGATGTCTGGCTGTCGTCGAGGTCGCAGGTTCGCCTCGGCAACGGCGCTATAGAATGTACGATCAGCCGGAACGGACCAGCCTCTCATATAGCCAGTCGGTCCGGACCGAGTCCTGCGCAGGCCACCGCGCCTCTGATTAGAGCGGTGCAGACTCGGAACATCCAACAAGTTGCTGAGTTGAACCCCAAGGTGTCGGTCAATAATCTTACACTGCCCCTTTTCCGTTTTCACAGTTTCATGCTTGACCACTAATGTGACGTGGATCCAGGACCGTGAAAAACGAGTACAATTCAAAGGCCTTGAGGGGAAGCTCGGATGGGAATTTGTTGGCTCATTATGAATCCTTGCCGATTGCTAAGTAGAACGAGATGATCCAGCAGATTGGGAAGGGGATTCATGCTGTTTTGGAAGATTGGATCTCGCTTTCTGGGCAGTGGTAGGTGGTGTACGAACGGACAATGTGGTTATAGTCTTATATTCTGTAGATCTCGCTTCTTTCCGTCATCGTAGCTCTTTCTACTTTGCATCGTGTTCTATACGAGTCAGTTTCAATACAACCGTGGTATGGCAGAAGAAAATAATGGAGGCTAGAAACTATTCGAAACAAGAACGAAGCAAGTTGACCAGGGCACGCGTCTTTCAACGGCTCACGAGTCAGCATGTGCGGGACCCAGTTCTCCCAGGTCGCAGTCCCGTCTCACGGAGTACCCACTTCTGCATATCGCAACCTGAGAGCCATTTCCTTCCAAATCGTCCTCAACGCATTGGAATGTGAATTTCTCTTCGATCCCTCCAAGCAATTATTCTCCAGCACCTTGCAAAATTTATCAATTACCATTGACCTCGGTGAACTTGGTGGACATCACGACATCCCACAGTGGTTTGACACCGGCTCAGCCGACTTTGTGGACGTGGGTTGCTGGAGAATTGAGCCAAACCATCGCGGAATCCCACAGTTGAGCCCCTTGCCATCCTTTTGACTTGGTCCGTCGAAATGCGTACCACTTCAAGTTGGAGTATAGTTCGCGACGACACGAAGATGATATTTGCATTCCTATTGAGAAATAGAAAGGGCTCTCTTGGCCCGTTCATAGTCGTGCAAGATGTAATCTGGATCTTCAGTTTAGGATACCACAGAGGAAGCACACTGATGGACCTACGGATCTACCGTTGCACTTAAATTGGCGCTCACAACATGTCTTTGTACCGCCGTTACCAAGATAGATGTATCTACTTGGTTTGTCTTCACGATCGACGATTCGTCTTGCATCTCATAATCATCATGAGCTTGGTGTTTAGAAAAACGTTCTCGATATAAGGCGCGGCCACTGGCCCATCCACTCTTGCCACAAAATGAAGATGCGAATTGCTCGCCGTTCTGGCTTCTAATTCATTGCTCGTTCGTTCATTATGAGAGTGCGACTTTGGCTTGTCATCCACACACGTCGCTAATGTTATGATAAATTCAAAGTGATTGACACTAATAGTACATCGTTTGCATCCCCACGTCGACTTCCAATATGGTGGCATGACCCCCTTCACTCCTCGAGCCTCTCTTGCCGTATCTTGACGTGAACGTCCAGATTACATCTACGCTGAACCCTCCAAAAGAGTCCTTTCCACTTGACAATGAGAACCTGAACAGCCTCCTTCCACTTCGCAACCTCCTCAGCATTGTAGCTCGGGTTCATCTCCTCAATCAACAGTTCTCTATACATTTCCCGGTATGAGGGATCGAGATTTGACCACTGGATCGCAGCCTTCTCCTTCCCGATGTCGTCGCGAATCATAGTCCAAGTTGTCGGTATCTCGACTGTCCAGGTCAAGTGTGTGGCAAGGCCACGAATGGATGGGTGAGACTCTGCTATGATTTTGCTGAGCTCTCTCCAGCACCCCATATCGACAAATTCGGGTGAGTGAGCGTCAAACAGCTGTGGGACGTCGTATTTTCCGAGAAATTTGCCGAGACCGACGGTGATTGATACATGGTGCAAGGTGCTGGGAAGCGGTTGGCTGAAGAGGTCGATGAGGGATTGGCAGGTGTTGTAGTTTCTCGTCGAGTCAAAGGAGAGCTGGATGGACAGGCTTCGAAGGTTGTGATATGCGGAGAAGTGGTTATCTGATAAAAACGGGTCGCGATCTGATCCCAACAAGGTCAAGGAGTCAGCAGTTTCGGCTTTGTCATTCAGAACGGGAAGTACTCACTCGGAAAGCTAAGAATAGTCAGATCCTCGAGGGTTTCCGCTGATAAGTCCGGTAAGGTCCACATGCCAGCGTCCTTATCGATATGGGTTATCTTCAACTCCCTCATCCTTGAAAAGGAAAAGTTGAAGCATAATCCCGAGAGAATAGCGAGGCAGTGGGCCATGGTTTCATCGTTGTTTCGAACAACGAGCGAAAAGCTCTCTAGGGTTCGTTTGGGACCTGAGTCGGAGGTAGGGGCAATAGATGGGATGCGGAAGTCTTTGCTGTCCGCCCAACCAGGCCAGCGAGCTGCCAACTCGACATCCTTCACCGTATCCGAGAGATTCCTGAAGATCCATCCCGGAAACGGGTTATTCGACGAGTAAGTTGTGTACAAGTCAATGGAGAAAGATCTCATTGAAGGAGAGGACAACAATCCTTCAAGGATCCCTCGCAGTGGGTCAACGATTCGAAAGTGTTCCGGAGGGCCGAGGTTGTTGCGACCGATCTGAAGGAAGATATGGTCTACATTGGGGAGTTTGACTTTCTCCAGTATTTCGGTGAACGGAATCGCGTAAGATCGATCCGCATTGAATTCTTGATCGATAGACAGGGTCAAAGCTCGAATATAGGGCCACAAGTGGCTATTTGTGTATATGGTGTGTCGACGCTTTTCTCGAGAATCGAAACTTAATTTCTGGCCTGGAAAGAATGGCGATTCGTGGAGTGGATTTTCAATCAGCTCAAGCTCTCTGTAGAGGTGATTCCGGGCGAGTGTGGCACATGCGCGAGATACACAGCATAGAGTGGCAAGGAGCTCGACGCTGACTGTCTGATTGATGATAGGTGCTATTAGCGCCTGCTTCTCCTGAGAAAGGGTCAGTTTCGCTTGTGTTTAGTGCTTCTACACGTACTGACTGGGCTGACGGTGCTCATAGACATGATGGCCGAAAGAGACTGAAATGCGCAGCCACAGGCGAGGGAGTGGGTGTCATATTATAGTGCGGAGCCAAAGCGGCCTTTAAATCGGTTCCGCCCTTGACTCGCGAACATAAACGCCAGACGTTTCCCCTGAGCACCTACCCCACTTGTGCTTTGCATCTGATCTTAGCTGCTATAGTATTTGGTGAGACTTTCCCTCCAGACAGTTTGCCCTTCCATGGCCACTTTGCTGGCCATTATTGAGTTTGCATTGTGCCGCGCTTAGGGTGATACTCCGACACAGCCAATGGACAAAAGCTGACCGGTGACCTCCGGCAGCCGGACCGCTAGAAGCCCGTGGCTGTGCAGTGATAAGTTGGTGGCGTGCATTCAACAGTTTCAACTTCTCTTTCCTGCACTCATCTCCAGCCCAGCGCACCAGAAATTGGCTGTATCTTGGAGGATTTGGAAGCAGGACATTGACCTGTATGGATCTATCTCGCGAAACTCATCCAAATATAGCTCTGACCCGATGTTTCTTCTAGGATATGGGCTCATGGGCTAGGTTGGGCTGCAACGTGTCCAACCGGCTATCCTGGTTGTGTTCAAGCATCCGACAGTCGTCGAGCTCAGCTCTGTCATCTTCCATAGCCCGGGTACCACGAAGGGGAAGGCCTACGACGCGCCCGGTCACAAGCCTTGACCCTCACCACCTTAATATAGGCGACTTACTCGATCTCTCAGGCCACCAACGCTCATGCATTTTCTTCTCCCCTTCTACCAACTCTACCACTGTTGGAGGGTCAAGCTCCGCTCCCAAAAACGTACTTGTGTCATATAAAGATATTGACTCCCCATTTCCCCTGGGAACTCATGGCCTCTTCTACTTCCATCGACAACTGCATGCCCACGTCGCAGCAGGGGAACTGCGTTTTCGCACTTTTGGCATTGACAACATCTCGACTCAAGCTGAGCTACAGAAACGGTTTGACGATGGCACAGATCTGGCTGACGCCGTCAATCCTTTTCTCCCGTGGCGGCGCTCTCTCCTATCATTGGCGTCTACCAGTCGTCCCGCTGTCTACAACTTGTTGATGGAGCAAAACTTAGTAACCCCACTCATGGACCAAAAAATCCAAGAGCTCCTGATTCGGTTTCGGGGAGGCTTGGAGCCCGGGATGTTCAACCACCGCCTGCGCTCACACGTGGTGGAAAAGGTAACCGACCCCTTCGTTCTGGATTTCCGGAGTGTCAGACACAACTACCTTTTCCTCCACGAAGAGGCCATCCTCCGCTGCCAGTGGAGATATGGTTTCGTATCATCGTCGGGTAAGTGGTCGTTCATCCATCGTAAGTATGATGCTTAATTGTCCTCATCGCGTACAGGAAAGGCATGGGTTAGATTAGAGGTCGCAAGGGATGTCAACGGTAGCCCAGGAACACAGGTCGTCATGAGGGTACTGGAATTCGCTGAACGTCCCGATCCTGCCGATAAAGTGTTACAGGTGGAAGGCCAACTAGCCAAACAGCACAGCAGTTCTTTTGGCCGTGAAAAAGTTTGGACCGCGCGGTTTCCATCGCGTTTCATCACCCCTTCTTCGATGAAGATACTGGAGGAGACGTACCTTAATACATAGCTGGTTGTCATACGCAGGACGCTTTGACTGGCGGAGTATCCCAAGTTCTACCATTCAATCAATTCCGAAGCTATAGCTCGAAAGAACGTTCCCAAGTCGCAGTCTCAATTACCGTATCAAGGTCTAGCTACATATGCGTTAATGTCGCTCTAAGGGTTTGGACCGATTCTGCCTGACAGATAGCTCAGTGGGCATCCAAAACCAGTTATTTGCGTGCAGTAGAGCAACACAGGTGGCAAGGTGGTATCAGGTCAGTGTCATCAATGTCTTCTTCAACCTTCACCACCTTAGCTCCAGCAATAACGACTACGAAGAACCTGGGGCAGCAACCATATTTCTGAAGGCATATTGCCTAGACCCTCCCAAAGATGACGGATGTCCCTACGGTCCCTGCCCTAACCATGATGTCACTGGAGTCGGACAGCAGATCTCGAGTAAGAGTTCCTTCCCTCTTGAATAAAATGGATTCAATGTGTCGCACGTTGACGCTGATACAGTCTATTTCACCACGGGAACATTCGGTAAGTAACATGTGGGGATGCGCCACGCAATCTGACCAACCCTTTTCTGCTTTCGCGCTTGTCTACTTCCCACAGCTCGTACGGCCGATGCTCTACGTCCATATCGCAGTCATATACTCCCTCATGATCGCAGCTCTGAACACATGGGGAACCTACTCAAAATGACGGACTTCAACAAATCAAAGTGATTCCCAGCAGCCTCTCGGTGATCAGCTAGTACAGACCCGGAGTTGTAATCTACACAAGCCGAGCAGATCGTCGAAGTTTTAATAGTTTATTGTCCTCTTTCACTCTTCCGCAAGGTACGAGCTCGTTTTGTGCCACCCATTCAAGTAGATCATGTTTGGAAATGGCTGATGCGTCAATACACCACGACGAAACAACCATGAGGAAGATCTTGATGCTTGGAAGCATAGATGGGTCACGCAAGGTGAGCAATGGATCACCACCCGCTTGAGGTATCCACCCATTCAGCATCGATGATTAACATCGACCGGCTATGGAACCAACTCCCTCCCCATTCACCCGGTTCTTCCGCGAGAATTACTATCCACAGAGCGATCAAGAACGCCGTGAAATCAATTATATTATCCAAGAGCACCAAACTATAATTTCCCGCCTCGACCTCAAGCTCCGCAACACCGGTGCAATAGAGCCCCAACGTCCCCGCTATAAATGGTCTTCTCGACCAGAAGGCAGGATATGAAGAAGCCTTGGAAAAGCACAATAGTCTCCTCGCTCCTTCCCGAAAGTTACCGGACGATGTGCTTGGCGAGATAGTTTCCTTGCTAGGTTCTTCGTCGAAGCTAACCGAAGTTGATGCCTCGATTGAAGCTTACGCTATTCACTTCGCATCTCTGCGAGTGTGCGTCATTGACTCAAGGTCGTCAGTAGCATCTCATCCCTGTGTAGCACGATTGTCATTCGCTGTCCGAAAGGCCCCCTTGCCTCGAGCTGGCAATTCTAGCTGACCCAGTTGGGGTTGCTCGCGGATTACGCCAGGCTACTGTCGATTTCTCAAAGCAGCTACCTCTTAATGTCTACCTCTATGAGATAGGAGCGCAGCTTCATGGTCGCTATATGACCGACTGAGCGCTGTCCTATCGAATCCTTGGGTAGAGTACCATTCACCCGTGTGCTACGATATGTCGCATTCGCACGAGGAGGCCTCTGAGCGTCCGTCCGCCCTGCAGACCCTTACTTGGATTCCAAAATGCCCGAAAAACGCACCGTGACATAGAGCGATCGGTGGACTGAAGACTGGGAATGTAATCGCGTTCGCCTTTGACAGGGATCGTCCATTGCGGTACTCGACATGTCGTCTATACCACGATTTCGAATGCTCGCATTCCGGGCCAACCTCACGGCTCTACGCAACGTCTCCATCACCCCTTTGGAGCTTTACCGCGTACTGGCTACTTGCCGAAAGCTGGAGGTTGGTGGATTCGTCTGTCCGCGGCGCGAGAGCCAGAAGACGATGAGCCCTACAATTTCGATGATGGCGCTGTCATTGAAAGGCTAAATACATTGAAGCTGGGTTGAAGGAGGCGATGTTCAAGAATTTTACCCCTGGGGTGCTAAACAACCTCATGTCCAAAATCAAGTTGACTCGTGGTATACCCAAGCTCGAGCTCTTAAATCGGCGCTGCAAACATCACCGTTGGAGCCACTGCCTCAGTATTCCATTCGACATCATTTTCGTTAATTCGTCGACAATCGCCTCGCTCGTCCTCGACCATGCGTGCATCACGGAGGACTTCCTGTTTGAATATTTCCACAAGTTGGAAGAGCTCACCGTACTGCCTATGACTTACTCTGAAAAGCGTGGAGCCACCGATCGATACTACTCTAGGATCGTCGGTGACGCCGTTTTTGAAGACCTGACACCACCAGGTGCTGATCATGAAGGATCTGTTTCGCCACATAACGAGACCCCAGCGCTCGGACTCTGACCACTCAGTTGTGAAAGGCGCGGGTCAACGTGGAGGGGTGGTTGGCGACCGCAACTTTCCGTATCGAACGAGGCGGTCCCTTGAATTAATCTGACAGCGAAGATTAAGCGAATGAGACGGATGACGAAGTGGACGAACATGCTTCGGCGATTTCTGGCGGTAGCTTTTCGAGGTGGGGAGTGGACGAGAGAAACTAACTGGGAGATTTACTTTGCTCAGTCGTATAGTAGACGCACTGCTGACTGTAATGGCACACTTTGGCTGGTGAAGTGAAAAAGCGAACACTCGATCGGTAGCCAGGCAGGTAGGACAGCTGACGGCTCCAGGGCCCAACCAGGTCGTCATTTCTCCTCCATGTACTCATTGTCCGACCGTCATCGATTTGAAGCGCTTGAGCTTTTGTTTGCGAATCGGAGCGGTGATATCAAACAGTTCGAAGACGTTAGGAGTGGCCGTTTTGCTTCGTGCTCACCTCGGTCTTGAGATCTTCGTGTTTTGTGAAGTGGATATGAGGAGAGGCCTTGCCGATTCCGACTCTGAGGCTTTACTCGTGCGGAGCTATCATCCCTGTCGCCCTTCCGAAGGACCCCAAATGACTTGGGAAAAGGAGTGTCGAGACATCCTCGGAATTGAGCGTACGAACATGGAACCGACGTGTTGCCAACAAAGGCTCTAACAAAAAAAGACAGACTCGGTTGTAGTTAGAGGGACGAGGGTCTGCATCTGCTGTGTGTAAAGCGCTACAGTACTGAATTACAATTGGGGTGGTCCTTCTACATGCTAACATAACCCAGCGCCAACGTCATCCTCTCAAACAGAAACTGGCAATCGGGACCAAACACACGGTACGGGATCTCTAAATCCTTCAGAACCTTCCTAAAAACGTCCATGCAGGCTTCTTGATCCTCAAGAGACCGTACTCCATCATCGATAAGCCATGCCTGGACTGGAGAGAGCAGAATGAATACCGAGTGATGATCTCGATACCTTTCAAGAGCAGCCTTGAAAGCAAGGCGCCCTACCAACGCTTCTTCGCGCTGCCTCGCTTCCTCGGCATTTGAAGAGGTCAAGATGGCGTATGCGATAGGATCGATGGCTGATCTATCGCACAGGACCAGGTCGGCCGCTTCCAATGCCTTCTCTTCTTCGCTTGAATGAGCCTCCATAATGTCTAGCTGCATTTGCAGGTTCCCAACAGTGTCCCTTGAATACCCCTTCTCGCGCATGACACGCCGGGCCACCTCCTTCACGTAGGCGGCACTCTCGAGACCCAGCCTTTTGGCTAGGGCATCACAGAGTGTCGTCTTTCCCGTGGACTGGCACGACCGTCAGAATTCTGATACTCATCGCTGCTGAACGCTCGTGTTACTCACAGATGGTCCGATGATGTAGATAGCTTTCTTCATGCTGCCAATAGGATGGAAGCAAAGACAAAGCTGCGGAGTTTCGTAAGCGTCCATGCTCTCCCTATTTAAACTCGTCGCTCGAAGTGGCGGTCTCACGGTCCTATTCTTCCTCTTCCCATCCTTGTCGATTGACCCTGTTGCAAGATCCGTGCAACAGTGCCCATCGAATATGAGGGTTCAGGCTCTGGTACTTCGACAAACGCCCAAAATCGAAGACAATGATTGGCATTTCACCGTTCCGGCCCAGTACCTGTCCGTTGAGCTACGACGGACGAGGATGCTCAGTGTGACGTTGTCTGATGCAGGGATCGTCCTCGATACAAACAAAATCTCCTCGAATCGCATTTTACACTCAGACGACCCCGCAAAATTCATCCATTTGGGAATCAAACGATCGTTTCGATTCCCCGATCATCCGCCAAAAGTGACTGTGGAATACCTTACTCGCATGTTCAAAGCAGGTGTCTTCCTCAACGATGTCCAGTATCGTTTCTACCACCACAGCAACAGTCAATTGGTGCGTTTTGAATCTATTCTTGACCCCAATCACTTACATACCACTTCCAGCGCGAGCGCTCGTGTTTCCTGAGAGAGGCGAACACGGACGAAGAGCTGGACACAAGAATATACGCAATGGGGGACTTTGGTCGCATCATGAACGCTTCTAAACGTAAGTCCCATCTTCTTTGGTCATGAATGGGCGCTTACCCCGACTCAGGTGCCAAGAGGATCGGTCTCCTCTTTTCGTCCGCCGAGGTCGACTTTCAGCTTGATCCCAAATTCGTGGCGGATATTCCGGATATCGAATTAGGTGACGAAGTATTCTCGGATGGTTGCGGGCTCATGAGCAAGCAGCTCGCGAAGATGGTCGCGAGGAAGAAAGGGCTTGTCTTTCGTGGTACGAGGTATACCCCAACCGTGATTCAGATTCGGTACGCCCAGTGGCCTATATTATCCTTCCCTCCCTTACTTAAATGACTTTCTCTTCAATTCCAGCTATCTAGGATATAAAGGCGTTCTGATGATCCACCCCAAGATGGACGCAGAGAGTCGCTCAAGAGATATGGAGACGGAAAACCTTCATCTCGCAGAATTCCGCAAAAGTATGAAAAAGTTCAAAGCCACGAGCGACTACAGCTTCTCCGTTGTGGGGTACTCGAAGCCCTACTCGTTCGGTCGCCTCAACAACGACATCGTCGTCCTCATATCCAGCCTTGGCATTACAGACGAGAAGTTCCTCGAGAAACAAGCGGCGTACTTCGAATGGATCAAAAGCGCATCCACCAACGTCAACGCTGCGATCGACTTCCTCTCCTCCACCGAAAAATACCCGCTCGCCGAGAATGTCTTCCTCGATGGGTTGACGCCGGAACATCTACGTCAAATACGCAAGTTCCAGATGGAGGAGGTGACGAGACACCATGATAAGGAGACCGGGAAGTTCAAAACACGGATGCTCATTCACAAATCAAGGAGGTTGTATGGCGTTTGCGATCCGCATCAGGTGCTGAAGGAAGGTCAGGTTCATATACGCGTTACGACTGGGAGGAAGGGTCCCTCTACCCCGATTCATGGCGACGTTTTGGTTGTTCGTAATCCTTGTCTCCACCCTGGTAAGCCGCCTTCCTTCATGGCTCGTTCCTCGGACTATTCAACCTGATTAATCATTGTGCGGATTAAGGCGATTGTTTGAAGCTTAGGGCCGTTGCTCACGACGCTCTCAACGACCTTGTGGACTGCATTGTTTTTGCTACTGTTGCGAAACCCGGTCATAAACCTGCTCCGTCAATGAGTAGCGGCGGTGATCTCGACGGTGAGTAGCTCGGTCTTCGTTTCATTCAACCTGGCCGATCTCATGACGTACTCCACACCAAGGGGACGAGTTTTTTGTTTGCTGGGACGAGGATCTTGTACCGACTAAAACTCTCGAGGTACGAAAACCATTCCCTGCTCTTATGGGAGCGTATCTTATGCTTTTGTTACAGGCGTACGACTATCCGCCGAATCGGGAGAAGAAAAGCAAGACAATCACCCGAATGGATCTGGCGACGTACTTCGCCTCGTTCAACACGTGCGTCGTCTAGCACTTGTGCCGACTGTCTTCCTCGTTAATCTCCTTTTTTTCTTAGATCTGGGGTCGCTCGTGTATCTGCTCTTCACAGCAAATGGGCAATCGCTAGCCCGGAAGGTGCTATGTGCGCTGAATGCCAAGAATTGAACGCTTTACATTCCCAATCCGTCGACGGCGCGATCATCAAGATTCCCGACCGTCTGAAGACTCCTCCCGAGCTTCCGGAAGGCCAACGTTTCATCGTCGATCTCCTCAAGGAGCACCAGGAAGCGTTTGAAGCGGAGTTCCTTGAAGAACGTGCCAACATGGCGACGTTGCAGGATGTCGAGGTTGAAGAACCCAAATTAGTCCTCGAACGACTCCTCAAGAGCAAGAAGAATGCGCTCTCAGAGTACGAGATCTTCGATTTGGCTTTCAGGCTCTCGAAGAAGTACAATTTCGATTTGATACCTTACCTTCCCGAGATTGACGTCTCAGCTTTGAGTGCGATGGAGAAGCAAATCATGGTTTCGACACTGAAACTCTCTCGCATTGATTTTCCGCATATCTGGAATTCTTTGTTCCAGTCGGATATTTTGTCTTCGACGGACTTGAATGTACACGGCCTCGATACGTCATTCTCGTTGCAAAAGCTGTATTCGTCCACGGTTCAAAGTCAGGCAACCTTCTTCGAGTACTTGCGGAGGGCTACTCAGAGCTATACGCGCAAGCTACTTTTGATTCGAGTATGTCGCTCATTTATTTGCCTATCAATGGTCTAACGTTCCTCGTTATTATAACAGACAGACGATCGATTCGCCGTTGGGATATTCATGCGAGGCGACATACCTTGGGACGAGGAACCAGAAGTCAACAACAACGTTGTCGTCATATCTTTCCTGTCCCGGTCTTCGATAACAATGCCGACCAATAAGCCTTGTATAAAAGACGACCGCCTTCATTGCAGTTTCTCAAAAATGGAGTTGTACAACAAACATCGGGGCAATACCTTCATCTTCATACAGCGCTCACCTTTGGGACTGCAATCGGAGGTCGTAGCGAGTATCGCGCTTGAAAAAATACCCGGAAATGTTCGAAAAGTGAGTATCAATGCTATATGGAAGCACATCGATCGTTCCTGACTGCTCGTATTCATGTAGCAAATCGGTCGGCTGAACCGACAATCTCTTACGAAGATTGAATTGCATGTAGTCTCGAATCACGATCGGGTCGCTCACCAACTGTTTGATATGTGGTTTGATCAGTGAGTACTCATTTTTGATGACCCTCATATTCAATCCAGTGCTCATCCCCGACTCAGCGTCCCGACGGAAGAACATCTCAGAAGATTCCCTCGAAAAGCAACATCCTATCGACTAAACGACATTCGCGATGTTGACTGGGAGCCTCCGTTTGAACATGAGGATGACCTATCCGAAGCTGAGGTTGGACGACAACGTGAGGAATGGAGGTTGAGACTCAAGCGACTGAATCTCGTCCAGGAAGTGATGTACCCTTACCCGGAAGATATGAACGCTTCCCCTGGCCGGACGAGGAGACAACACACAGAAGACTCGGTTCGTCGCGTTCTCGTGAACGCTACGATCGACGATCTGGACTTTATCCTCGAGTTTTCGGCCTTTTATCATGCCGACGACGAACTTATCCTCATCTTCCATCATTCGCTGCATGAAGAGACGCTTCCGAGTGCAGATTTCATCTCCAAATGGATCACTCGATGCCCTTCGCTCGTTTTCGTCCTCTTGAAGGCGTACCCTCCTACAGACGATCTCCTTCTTCACCCCGACATCGCAGAGCTCGGTCTCATGCATGAAATTACCCATGCTATTGTTCGCTCCGCCAACGAAACCCGCATCGCTGCACTCGTCGCGCTGGAAAAAATTGCTGCATCCCTGGCTACGCTTCGGCTTCAAGACTATATCGACCTTCTGATGGAGGTCGCACTATCAGTTCGCTGGAAAGACCTTGTTCAAGAGGTGCTTCTGGTTCTCAACGAAAGCCGACTCAACCACCTCCCTCAACCGCTCTCACCTGTCAACGTGTATGCTCACAAACATGCCTTGAATGTTGTGTTTGATAGTGCGGAAGAAGCTGCGGATGAGTGTCCGTGCTCCGAGGACGGAAGGCCGAGATTAAAACAACGGGTTCCGCCCACGCAAGTCAAGTCCTTGGTGTTTGCCTCGGCGGAAGGAGGTTGGACGGAGTCGATGTTTGCGGTGAAGGCCCATATACGTGTTGATGCAAAGCATGGGATTAGGCTGCACTCACATGTCCGGCTGAAGGCGACGTCGAAAGCTGAGAATCGGTTCTTGAATACGCCGGTTTTGGATGGGTTGGTGGTTGTGGCGAATAGGGGGGAATATAGGATCAAGCTAATGCAGCCTGCGCCGCCCGAGCTGGAAGCGATGGACTGGTTGATTTATCCAGCCGGGAGTATAGGTGCGAGTTCCTTTGTCTACAACGCGGATTGGGCGCGAAGTCTAACTTGGTTACTTCGCATATTGCAGCCACGTCCCAAGCTATGCTTGATGCTTTGAAAACGTTGGTCGTTGACAAAAGTTCCTGTTGCCGTTTCTATGATATCATTACGGGCGACGAAGCCAGCGGCTATTGGTCCGATGGTTCTGATGAAACACCCCCTTCTCCGAGTCGACGGAAAGGAAAGCAGCGAGCGATATCATCGCCTACTGAGAGTATCGACGACACTGCTGCAGCTCGTGAGCTACGATCGCCGCTTAGCGAGACTCCGGAGGCTGCGGGCCCTAGCCGTTATCAGCTTCGAAATCTTGAGCTCGACCGCGATGGGGAGCCTGATGATGGCGCCGAAGAGAGCTCTACCTCGAAATCGGATGGAGGCAAAGAGCCTTTGCATATCGTTGTACCATCCGATCTCTCCGATTTGAACGATAGTCAGATCCAGGCGATCAGATCTTGGGATGCCCGACTTTCGTTGATTTGGGGTCCACCAGGTACGTGGAATAGGACTTTCCGACGAGTTGAGAAATTTATTGATACCTTGACTGTTATAGGAACTGGAAAGACCACTGTTGTCGTCCAAGTTCTACGCAGCATCCTTCTGACGTATGGATCTAAAAAGCACCCCAAGATATTGATGACAGCGTCAACACACAACGGTGAGTCTTTTAGTAGACACTATTCTTTTAACCCTCTGAACGCCATCTCTGTAGCTGTCGACAACGTTCTTGAACGATTTATTCGCATCAATGCTAAAGAAAAGCTATTATCCAATGACCAGATACTTCGAGTTGCTACTGACCAGTTGAAAGTCAATGAAGACCTCCACCCCTACACCTTGAACGATCGTGTCGGCGGAGACGTGAATGAGAACAAGAGATTACTGAAGCAGGCGGAAGACAGAGTGAAGAAGGCTACGCTCGTGTTTTCTACTTGTGCAGGTGCGCAGTGTTTATTGGAACGTCCAAGCGTATTCCGATGATAATCCGGGTATGACCTCGATACGTAGGAGCTGGACTTGGAATTCTGAGGAAATTCAAATTCGATATTGCAATAATCGACGAAGCGTCTCAGATTACCGAGCCTTGCGCGCTCATTCCGTTTGTGAAAGGAGTTAAAAAAGGAATCATGGTCGGAGATCAGTGAGTCCTCTTCGATTGACCCTGATCTGTCTTCACAGCCCGTTGTTGATTGGTACGCATGTAGCGTCCAACTTCGGCCTTTGGTGCGCAAGCTAGGAACGGCACTTGAAGGAGACGTCTCTCTTCTCGAACGCCTGTATACTCAAGACAATCAAAATGTAGAGGGGCTCACCAAAACGATGCTGAACGTGCAATATCGTTCACCAAAATCCCTCAATGATTTTCCTTCCGAAGAGTTCTATGGAGGTGATCTCGAGGCAGCGCCGAGCAATGAAGGCAAATTACAGGTCCTGGAAGGGTTAGCATTCCCATGGCCGAGTGCCGAAGGGACGATCGTGCCGACGGTGTTCATCCAGTGCCAAGATGAGGAGGATTTCGGAGGGCGATCGAAGAGTAACGAAGGACAGATCCGCGTTATACTCAAAGTCCTCGAACTGCTGAAACCCAAGACTCCAGACGTCTCACCCCCGGAGGACACACCCAGTATCACCATCCTTTCGCCTTATCGTGGTCAAATCCTAAAACTGAAGAACCGAGTCCCTTCTTCTATCCCAGTATCCACCGTGGATTCATTTCAAGGACGTGAAAGTGACATAATCATATTCTCGACCGTTCGAAGCAATGCGGATGGGGAGATTGGGTTTCTGGAGGATCATCGAAGGTTGAATGTAATGTGGACGCGGGCGAGGATCGCTTTGATTATTGTCGGAAACGAGGCTACATTATGTCAGGGTAGTGGCCTGTGGAAAAAGGCATTGGCCGCGTGCAAGAGAGTTCCGGATCCTGCAATTTTCGATCCGCCGCCGCCTCCTCCTGATGAGGGATAGGTGCATTCCGTTCACATTAACGCTGGTGCCACAGCCTGCGATCCATTGGAATGTAATGAATTCTTTTTGACAATGACATCAGAATGTATAGCTATGTAAGCTCACGTATTGACATCGGCAGTATCGATATCTTGACTCTTTGTGTGGTAGGGCCTGCTTTCTGATCGAGCTCACTCGCGTATGGTACCGTTGAATGTCCGAGGTAGGCGTGACCATTCAATTTCGATTTCACTAAGATTTGCTTGACGCAGGTCAGTCATCCGTGTCACGTCGGACAGTGCCTCAATTGACTTTCCGAGTCCCTTCTGTGGTCACCTGGTTGCAGTACAAGCCTTGGCACGGACAATCCGGTGCGTCAAAGATCTGGCCCTCTCACGGTTCGTCCTTCATTCCTCGACCTTACGAAATTTATACCATTGTAAGGTCATCCTCATCTTGTGCCCTTTCCTCTCCATACTCAATCTTGGGGACAGCGAAACCCGATCTGTCCGTGCCGACGAAGGGAGCGCGATCATTTATTGCTCAGCCACAACGGCGTCGGCAAGTGGATGAAACAGAAATCAAACATGGCTCGAGCGTGGGTACCGGAACAGAAGCTATTGATCGCATTCACCGGCAGCTGGTCTGAAGGCAAGTTGACGCTACGACTCTTTCCTCACTTTCGTCCTTCCGAAAGCAGTACATACTTATGGGCTGACCGTATCGCCGTGGCCGTGCTGACCAAGAATCACCAATGACATCGGACCCTGCATCTGCAGACTTCGAAATGGTGAAATGGTCCCCAACCCTCTCCATTCACGTCCTCGTCCTTCACATCGCTTGCATCGGTTTAGTCATCTGACATTTTCCGATTCTCTCGAAAGCTCTTTTGCTCAGGCGAACGACACTCAGAACTGTGGAATTTAGCGTCTTTGTCCTCCACCCACAGCTCTCAATAAATGGGATTGATCGCCACACAATTGACCTCTTGCAACTGAACTAGTCTTACAAACCCACCCTTTGCCGCATTCTCGCCGACATCGAATGCGTCGATTCATTTCAAGACAAAACTCAAAAGGGGTGGCCATATTGCCGATCATCCATCTAGATAAGACGAGGCCCACTAAGCGCGCACACGGATAGACCACCATCTGCGACGGGAACGGCTCTCGAGCAATGGGACCTCACTGTGCGCTTCAGTCAATAGTGGATACCAGCCACTTAAATCTGGAGGAATTCACTGACTTTCAGTTCTGATGCCTCCTTCCAGCTCGCTTCAACTTGCTCTGTTTTCGGGTTAGCTTCGTTCCTGATGGAGCGGCGTATTGTCACCCTCTCGTAAATGAAACCCTTCGACTGTGTACACATTACAGCATCTGCACGGTCACGAGCCAGAGTACCAGCAGGACTTGAAAGATCTGCCTATATCAAGGCTGGAGCATTATAAGGACGTCTGCAATGGAGTTGCGGTTTCGTTAGAGGATAGCACCCCGTCCCTCTTCTACTTACCATCGAATCAAACTCAGCTCCCGCCCACTCTCTCGCACGTCAAGATGGGCGATACAAAGCAACCTTCAACGTTTGCGAACAAGACAGGATCCCAGCTCATCGCGGCAATGATCAATTGCTTGTATGCCGCTCTTCGTTTCCTATCAGAGGTTTTACTCACTATGTCGTTTTCTAGTTTCTTTGGCATTGCATTCGTAAGTATACACCATACTCCTCGACTGATCCCGGGCGGCAACGTCTTACGGCCCGACGACCTTTGCCACAATCCTAATAGCTCAGGACCTTGCAATATTTTCGACGTTATGCTCGCAAGGACCCTCTTTACGTTAGGGTCATAATCGGCATGATGATGTATGTCCTTACCCTTCCATCCGCTGTTACTGCAACCGGAGCTCATCCTCACCGCAGAACTCTAGCCACACTCCAAACAATCTTCGTGAATCACCAGTCGTATCGAGATACCATCAGCAGGTATGAAGGTGCTCAGGATAGTCGCCTCATCGAGTTGTGCGTATTTCGGGTCCCGACTCCGCTTCATCTTTTGACGCTCTTGTAGCACTGTCCCAGGGAAATACATCTGTGTCTACTTGATAACGTTCATTGCCCAAATGTCAGTCCTTTCCTCTAGCTTCTGTTCGATTGTTATTGAAAGCGCATTCCAGGTTCTTCACTGCTCGTATCTGGACGCGTACGTGTTCATCTACTACTTCTACGAATTGAAGTTCCTGCTCATTCGACTGCATATTAGTAACGAAAAGCGTTGGTCGTAGTGCACGCTTTGCTCTTATTCCACTGGTGCGTCTAACCCCAATCTCGCCACCGAGACTATGTGTTTACCAGTCTATTACATAGGTGGCCCTGGCTCTGCTGCAGCTGAGTGCGTCTCTCCAATCAGCGTTCTGATGGATTTACTTACATACGATCAACTCAGTCAATGGATGTAGTAAGTGTTGACCCTCGTCGCAAGCCTTTGGAGCTTGTTCACCGAAAATTCTCATTGTACTCCCTCAGTCCTTGTCCATGTCGAGTAAGTTGTTTCGGTTCATCAACTCGAACCACTCCCGCTGATCTTTCTGTCAGGGCCACTAGCAAGACTTTTGCCGACCTTGGTACTCATGCGCATCTCCTCATTGTGTGTTCTCCTCTGATATGTTTAATCCCGGCCCTCACTCCTCTGGTAGGGACCTACCGCCATGCAAGGCGCAGCCACAGCTGCAGCTGATATCGTGGTCACTGTGACGCTTTGCTACCTGTACCATGTCTACGGTTCGGTATCGTCAAAGTAAGTTTGATTCAACTTCGTCCGTGAACGATATTTTAACGAGATCTCCCTCAGAGTCAACGGCACTGTGGGTCGATTAGTCATATATGCTATTAACCGTGCTGCTGCTACCAGGTAAAAACTATTTTGTGTCTGTCTTATCTGGTTCTTGCACCGCTAACACGGGCATAAACTCTCCCTCTAGCATCTGTGCTGTGCTTAGCGTGTTTCTGGTAAGCTCCTTTCGTCTAAATGAATGATTTAGAGCCTAGTGTTGACGCCACATTGCAGTTTTACTTCGTTTCCGGTACCTATTATTTGTACGCTTTTTCTCATACGCACGTTATCGTCGAGCGGATCCCTGACAGCACTATCACAGCATGGTTCCGGCTTTGATGACGGGCCAACGTACGTCTTTCGCTCCCCTCTTCCATTTGTCTGATTCTGAACTTGGTCTTTATAGTCTACATTATCTCCGTTGTCAGCGTGTACGTGCTCCCCTTCCCCTGAGTCAGGACCCGCTCACCAACTAGCACAGCTTGACGTCCGAGGAATCCCTTCGCGGCGATATCGAGCCAGGGGCGCTGAAGGCAGACAGCATCACGAAGATTGAAACCGACGTGCGTCCATGAATGACCCTACACTCTACGAATTTTGGCTGACGTTTTGTAACACTAACAGAAATATAGCCACTCTGAAAAGAGCGTCTAACTAGGATTCGGAATTTCGACTGAATTTGCTCTTTTGATAGTTCTGCCGTGATCCAATGCGTATGTTGTCAATGCGTGAATCGTGTATTATAGGTTGCAATGAGAAACGTGTATCATCCAACTGCTGAATTTCAAGGAGCGAACTCGATGTGGACAGAGAAAGGCAGCCAGATTCGAGCTGAAGTTCTTCCCGAATATCTTGACTATGACTACCCAGCTCACACAAGCCTACACCATAAACTCAGCGCCATGAGAATGACACAAACCCAACAATTCTTATTGACTCTGATCTTCCCCAGTTAATGGTAGCCTCACGGAAAGACTTGGGACACGCCCCGTATTGATTCAGGAGGTCCGTTCAGAGTGACGTTCCTCCCCTCATCACCATGAGTGTTCAACTGTGGTTGTACAGACTCGTCGAATCGTTTCTGTGCGCAGTTTGGCCTTTTGATCCAATTCCTTGAGCCACTTCAGTCATTACCCAGACCCGGGTCTATATCGTCTGAAGCTCACTCTTGCAACCTCCTCGCTTTATCTCACTTTCTTGTTCTACGTGTCTAAGAACCTCAATTTATCCCCTAACCCCTCAAGCTCGCTGGTCCATCGCTTTCATTGAATTCCTTCGGGCGTCTCGACACTACCCAAGGCCCTCTCAGAGGAACACAAGCACTTTCAAACGCCAACTGTTATTCAGGCAATGACTGGGCGGATTTTGAAAGCCATATGATCAGGATAGAGAATTGACTCTAAAGTAGAAGCATCTCTTTGGGCTAGGAGCTTCACGTAGTGATTGAGTTCAATCTGCTAACTCCCTAGTCATCAGGAAACCTACAAAATACTTTCGCTCTTTCCGAGTCTTTTGCGCTTTTTGGGTCCATTCCCCTGCCAAATTTGGCTTAGCTTTTTGCTCAAAATAGGGTCAACCTATCAGCTTCTGGCTTTCCAGCTTTTTTCGGCTTGAGGGCGTGTGACAGCGCTTGAAAAAGTACGAAAAGAAAATGTTACGTTTACTGATGGCCTAGTACCCTAGTACCGTGCCAAGAAAGTTGTTAACACCATCTCTCAAACCTCATAGAACCTCAGGATGCCTATCTCATAGCTTTCTCAGAGGCCAAGCCAAGCAAACAGTCCTACCTCGTCGCTTGCGTTATCGTTGGGAGTCTGAGTGATACCTAAGTGATGAATCGCCCTTGCAATGCCACGTTCTCATCTAAGTGGGCAGGTAGGGAGGAACGGACGAAGGGTTCAGATTCAAATTGGCCTTGAAGCTGAAGCAGGATATCGGATGTGACGGTCTGAGACCATTGTTCGATAGTCCAGTTGGACGGGAGGCCTATATCACGCTTCTATAATATTATTTTTGGGTTCGCACTGGCAACCGCCTCTTCACGTGCGCCTCTCCGCCTCTTGGAGCACATCACCGTTTCTTTTGTTGGTACTTGGCTTTGCTACGGTTCTTTGATTGTCGGGACGAGTCCCCGATTCTTCGACGCCTGCCCTGTCCCTCTTTTCTCGTTAACCGCTGTCTTACATGTAGCCGATGAAAGATCACCCTGTGAATTAGCACGCACGAGAGTTGCTACTACAAGCTAGTGTACGGGGATTTGACATGGATGCGAACGCGGTGATGAACCTGGGAGTATTCCTGGTCCCACAGAGCTACCTGAACTTTGTCCGAATACAATTTTGTTTTATCGACGAAAACATCAACCATAAAAGGGGAAGAGTCTCTTCGTCCCACATCATCGACAGAAGGACATCGAGACCTTACCATTTCCCAAAAGCATCGTTTCTCAGAGTTGGACAATGCTGAAATCCAAATTCCGAGTGTTTGAAGGTTCGGAAGCACCGGCGCATCGTCCATCGCCAGCATTTGTAGAATCTTCTTGTCGTTTTGAAGCTTCAACTTCAGGCATGTCAGGTTGGCCAGCTCCCCAATACAGATCTTCAACCAGTCTAAGTCTCGTATGTACGGACAGGATACGTTGAGATGTCTAAGGGAAAACCTGAGTTGCCGGAATACAGGACCCCAGGATGCCAGCGTATCATCGCTGACGGGTCCCTGCGCCCGGAGATCCAACACTTCCAGGCGATGAGTGTGAATATTCTCCAGCAAGGCTGACAACGAGACGGACTCTCCAAGAAGTAAAGTGAGCTCTTTGAGTTTGGAGAGCGAAAATTCTGTATGAGGGTTGACCGCGGAGATAACGTCCACTGGGATCCCGTCAGTGTCACCCGGAAGACTCCCAATGTTGAACCGACCTCGCTCGAGATTAGGACAGCATCTCACGAAGTACTTCCAGTGAAGGATGGAAATCGCTCGTGCGCTGTCACCCAAATCGAACTGGGTGATGCTTTCCCACAGCGCAGGGAAGAGAAATGGATTTCCTGAACGAAGCGAGTAGGTCAGGTTGGTGAGATGGGGAAGACTTCTGAAGTCGTTGATAGGAGCATCGTGAAACTCGCATTTATTGAGGTCGAGTTCGACACGCTTCAGACCGACAAGATTGGGAATGCCCAGATAAGCGAATGCGTTGGTTGAGTTCGTGTTTAAACGCAGATGCTCGATCCGTGAGCCGTGGTATTGGAGGAGCAATCGATGTTTTTCACAAGCGTTGTGGGAAGGATTGGAATGAGAGTGGAAAGGCCTGGGATCGTTGATGGAGATGGAGATGGAGAGAGGGAAGGGAGTGGAGCGCTGAAGCCACAAATTGAGGAGGGATAATTGACCGCCGGAGGCTCCTGGGCCCTTAGATCGTCCAGGGATATAGCCAGGGGTAGAAGCCGGAGAGGGATCGGTCGCCAATTTCATATTGTAGCGGAATCGGGTCCACAACTGGGGTTGTTGGAGGGCAATCTGACGCCAATCCGTGCACACCTGAGCGATTCGCATTGGGCTTGAAGAATTCATATCTAGCCAGTCACCGGATTCTCCGGATACTGCTTCGAAGAAGATCGACTCCATTATTTCTCCGGGCAAGAGTTGAATGGGAGATATTGAGGCCGTTATCGAGGAGATCTCCTCCTCGGCATGCACGAGACTGCACCGCACTTGCGCAAGTCTGACCAGCAGACTCATGATGTCCTCATGCAGTCGTATGTTCTCGCTCTTGAGGTGCTCCTGCCTGTCTTGATAGAATCTGTGCAGTTGGGTGAGGCGCAAATGTGTGTCGTCCACCTTGGCAAGCGAGTCCATCGGATTCTGTGTCGTAGGAGGACTGAGCACGCTTCACAAGTAAGGTAAATTGAGCAAAGAGACTCACTCCTTCGTCCGCCTCTTGCAGAGGATCGTGAACCCGCCGCTTCACCAGGTTTCCGTTCATGGAGCATGCGACGATGTGGCTGTCAGGGTGCTCGGAGTCCCGGAATACCTCTTATACCGCAAGATTAGCTACATCAACAGAATAGAGGAACAGTGCAGTCACCATATCCTGCGTTTCTTGTCAGACCTCGAAGTGCGACGCACAAGAACCGAATTCCTTACGAATCAAGGTGGTTGGGTTCATCGGGAGATATGGCTTGAGGCTCGTTGCGTTGTGGAAGGGCTGTTGTATGGGGGGCGAGAGGTAGGTGGATTCTGAGTGGATTCAACAGCCAGTTGACGTGGTAAGAGTGAGGGTTCTAAGAAGACGATTGTCACCCTACTAACCCCGTCATTGACATGACATGGGCGTCGGCGACCAACACAATGATGACGGCCTATGACTCAATATGTCAGGCGAAAATGTTGGCTTGATCCAGAGTCGAACTCTACGGCAGCGGTGAGGTCCGGACCGACGCCACAAATCCGCCATCGTCACCTGCCTCCAAGGATGCGAAGCCGCTCGAATCAACAAATAAAGGAAATACAGGTATTCAGCAAATTATTCGACAGATTTTCAATCATCTACATAGAGTACCAAAGGGAGAACTACTAGTCTTCGACAATGCCACAGATTGCGCAAGCTGGCTCGGACGAAATAAGACTTCCGAACCTAGCGAGTGCCAGGAGGAAGAGCATTATAGGCAGGGCAGAGGTCATCCCAAGCAGCTGGAGGCGACGATGTTACAAAAATACAAAAATAATAAATTGAATGAGTCAAAAGACTTACGAGGAGGATTTTGGGTCGCGGTCGTTGGAATGTCTTCAGCGAAGACGACGGATAGGCCCCTGTTTCATCCTATTTCAGGGAAAGAGAACCTACATAAGAGGGATGGAGCTCACAAGACTAGATGCCAGTCGATGTGGCTGGAAGAAAATCGATAGTCAGACTTCGGGACCATGAGGTGCGAGGCTGAAGGCTTACCAGTGGAGGATCCAAGGGCCAGCATTGTCGGTAACGAATCGTATAGTAACATTGTCACCTGCCTGGCCGATGCTGACAACGTCACGTTCCACAGGGTTAACGAAGTTGTAGGTGGAGCTTCCTGCGCTACGAACAACGCTAAAAGTATGCTAGAGAATCCATGTTAGACCTGGTCCGAATACCAGAACAGACAGGATCAAGCGTACGCCGTGCAAGTGCATAGGGTGCTAAAAAGTTGGAAGAACGTCAGATCTAAACGGTGATGACGTAAAAGGGATACACACAGGACTACCGACAGAACCACCCGGGATAGACAGCTCAATGACCTTATTCGCGGGAAGCTCGTAGATGCTTCCGGCGGGGAGGAGCGAAGCAGCAGAGCTAGCACCGCTCAAAATCTGGAGGAGAACGGGGACAGTGGGCTCATGGAAGGTAACACCGTTGACCTGGAACGCAAGGCTTGCGAAGTCGAACAAGATGTCAAGGTTGATGTTCACATCAGCGGCACCAGGAGTTGGGATACCAGGCGCGGCGGGACTCGTGAGAGGATGAAGGTCAGTTTCGAGGAGTGGGTTGCTGTTGGGAGAATTTGTGGAGACGGGATCTGCGTTGGGAGCGCCGACATAGCGCAGGATGGCCGAATTGAGACCTCCAGCAAAGCCAGTGGTTCCGATGTTGGGGTTAGCACGGACCCAGTAGTTGGCGACGGGCTGGTTTGCATTCAGGACGAATGAGTATCGTTGACCAGCGAAAATCTGGATGCTGTCAACAGTAAGTGGAGTGACATTCACCCCGTCAGCCTCGATGATGGTCTAGCAAGTAGCGGTTTGTTAAAATTGTATCGTTCTCAGAAACGACTCGGATGAAATGAACTCACCATCGTGTGCCCGTCAATAGAAAAGACGTAGTTGGGGTCGCAGGAAATTGAAACCAATCGGAATCGGTATCGGCGGTATCGGCGCACGACGATGACAGCAAGAGGAGAGGTAGGGCCACCGGCATAGCGGCCCTTACCGTTGATAAGGGTTGCGTCAGGAGTGGGGACGAGTCCAGCTGAAGGAGCAGGAACATGATACCAGTCGGCGAGCGTAATAATCGTCCCCTCTGTATTGGAGTGAGATAGCATCAACGGAAACATGAACAAGGGAAAGTACCGTTGTCGATGTCGTAAAGGGATCGGTGGGGGTCAGACCGGTCGTATACGACCATGGCTCCACGAAGACCATCACAATACTGGGACACTAGGGTCAAGTTGTCTTCAAGGAGCCGGCGTAAGAAACACGACGGAGAGCTCACGATGATGAGAGTGGTACCAGAAGGTACCAGCTTGCCCCTTTGCCCTGAAACGATAAAGGAACGAGTCTCCAGGGGCAATAGGGCATTGGGTCACCCCGGCCGGGCCATCAGCCCAAGCGGTCCCATGTTGAAGGAAGCCGTGCCAGTGCTTCGAGGGGTGTCAAAAGAGGAATCGACAAACGTGAAAAAAGGACACTCACGATGCTGGTAGTGCGGAGCATGGTAGAATCGGTCAAGGCATCGATGACATTCAAGTTGTAGAGGCTACCCTGTTCAACGAGTCAAGTCAGAAAGGTTGCCGAGTTGAAATAGACAATTATGAACCCTAATGCCGACGATGACAGGGCCAGGGAAGGTTAGAGAACTGGCGCTTGCACCTGCAAGAACGGCACTACGAATATCGGTGAATCAAGGGGTCAATGGTCAGAATCCCAGCAGTTTGAACGAACGAGCGACTGAAGCCATCGGGGCTGATGACCTGGTTGGCAATGTGAAGGTTGGAGTTGGGGCCTATGGCACCCAACGCGACAGACAAGAGTTGAGTAAGAAAGGAGGCGAGGAGAAGCATAGGAAACAAGAGAGTGCACGTTGATTTTGGAGCTTCTGGAAAGATATCGATTTATAGTCCAGTCCTTGGTGGTACCCAAATCGAGATTCCGTATTGTGGCACATCCGTGCGAGCGAAAGGATGATGAGGACGAGGTAAGGTAGGTCTTGACTCAGGCACGACTGAGGCAGAAACAAGATGTCCCACTGCGTAGATGAGCAAGTCCAGGAAAGGAACAGCCCGTACCAGGAACGGCTGATCAGTGGGCACCCAAATTGACAGGATGTCATTGTCCTGGTCTACCTTGGTCCGCCTAACCGAAAGTCTTGGGCAAAGGCGAATCTGGAGATGAAAATGGTCACGCGTTTTGTCGTGAAATCGGGAAAGAGTCAGATCAGATATATATTTCGAAGGGAGGGTGCAATCCACCAGAACCTTGAACCCATTCTTCCCCAACATCATGCAACTCAAGTTAACCCTCGCTGTCATCGCTAGTGTCCTGACATCTTATGCAGTTAGTTTTCACTGTAGGCCCATGCTTCGTTGGCTTCACTAACCTCTTACATAGCCTCCGGTGCTCGCAGCTGAGGGCGACGTACTCACCGCGACGCGAGTGTTTCACACAGTGATCAGAGAGTCTCCGTTCCTCGTCGATCGAACGACGACGGTCGTCTGGACGTGAGTTCATCCTCAATGTTTCGCTAGTTTCGTCAATCTCACTCACCTTTCCCAGTCAAGGGGCGTCCGTCACCGAGGAGGCTCAGCCCACTGCTATTCCGGACACCGTTGGACCGGCCGATGGCATTTCCGTTTAACTTTCATCTCGTTCGGTCTGTGTTGTGTTATATTAGTCGCGGCCTTTGAATCAAGCTAAGAATCTTTGTGAATTGAGAAATCGGTCCTGTGCTTGATGTATGCGGTGAGAGCATATGGGACATACCTATGACAGAAAAACATGAAAGGAGATCTTCGGCCCAGGCATGGCGAAGTATCCCACTGAGGGCAGAAAGACTCGGATTCTCCAGGTCCAGAGGCGGCCTCCGAATTTCGAAAATTGGTCCTTCTAGAGCCCCCGCTCTAGATGAACCATTTGAGTGCCGCTGGGTCCTGATACCGGGATCATCATTGCTAGCTCATCGTTGTGAGCCAGGCCCTCATGAGCCTTACGGGAATGGTCATGGAGATGACGAGTTGGAGCCAGGGCAGCCGGCAGTATGGATGAGAACTCCCAAAGCTGTTGTCCTGACTATGCCGCAACATAACTCTTAGTGATCTTTATCCGGCCATATTGAGCCCGCTTAGGTATATGCATCATTCGTGAAAAAGGACGGAATCTGAGCGTACCTAGTGAATAACTGCTGCGGTGCGCAACTGTTGTCTTTTCGGACTTTCCTTCCGGTTGACGTCTTTGTTATTCTGCCTGAGATTTTTGAAGATCCAGAAGTGAGGATTCCATCAATACAGCGTTATTCGAATCTTTGAAGCAACAGGAAGGAACCAAGCGACGATGAATTCTTGACCGTGTGACGTAGCCTTATTTGCCTTTGCTTATTGTGGACGCTGACAGCTTCAATTGAGGCCGATTCACCCGAGTTCGACGGACAATCTCCATTCCTTGCTGCTTGGCGGGCAAGTGATACCACGGTCAGACGATGTAGGGAATCTATAATCTTTCGATGGTGGAGCATATAGTAATACCAACCTAGAATCTCATCTTGGCGCTGGAGAACGAAAGATCTGACAGTTCACATCTTCCCGGTTGCGTTCGCGATAATTGACGGCGTCGCGGGGCCAAAGCTGGTATTGATGGTGGCTCGGATGAAGAGGCGGTGGGTGTCTGGTCTTATCTGATAAAGTCTCTGATAATCTCATCTAAACTATGTATCAATCTCAGGAACGGGGGAGCAGACCTTCGAGATTTGCAAGTGTCGGGGAAAATAGAATGGTAAGAACTGGATCAGTTTGAGACCACTCGAATGTTGCGGGGAGAGCACCACAATTTAGCTATCTTTTCTCAAAATCCTTCACATTCGTTCACCGTTCAGGGCTGTTGCACCTCAAGAACGGGTCCGAGCGTCGCAACCGACGGTGAGCGGCGCAACGAGATGATCATCAATTTCGGAGGATTCACCCGTTCTGATCTGCACAACAATTGGCTCAAGTGGACTTTGAGTGGGACTACATACGGAAGCCAAAGGCTAGCGACCAGCCTGCACTTGTCCTTGCCCTTGCCCTTGCAATCCTTGGCTTCCTGCGCGGAGAACAGTCACTTGATTAAACGGTGCACGAAGGCATCTCGTCACTCTTCGCTGATTCGGGAATCGGCATCCTCTCCGTCTCTCACAGAATGTCAACGGCGCTACGCCGAGATGATTTGTGTCTCAACTTCCGATGAGCGCAGCGGTCGCATTGCCCGAACATAGGACGTCGCGTTCATAGGGAGCCAAGTCCCGGTCCCGGTCCAAGTCCAAGTCCATGGTCCAATATTACTATGTTCCACCCTAAGACAGTCACCGTAGTGTCGTTGTTCATTGCTATTTGTTGTTTGCGGACGATGTTGAGCCTCTCTTGAGCACCCACCTTTTTGCTACACTCCGCGGCTATGATCTCAGCGTTCATGTCTACACATATGCACTCTTCTCCTCATTTTGAACATCCCTTGGCCTTGCAAATAACCTCTGTTCTGCTCTAATAAGCTGTCCTTTCTACCTTCATGAAGCACTCACAGCTCACGTCACACTCAACAAGATAACGCAGTTTACTGACTTGGTGTGCCTCCCAAAGTTGTGCCTCCCAAAGCTGACCGTCTAGACTATTGGCCTTCTATACATACATTGGTTAGTTCACACAGAGATTCGTTTTTGCCATTGTCCCAGATAACGTTGTTTCTAATGTAATGTCTTCCTATGCAACAGGTTGATGTCACAATAGGCGGCTCTGCCACGCATGGACAATGGACCGGACTTGGACCAGGACCAGGAGTTTGATCCCGATCAATCCGATATTCTGGAACATAGTATGCATCCGACGTTCGGTGGTCTTGGACTCTTGGGTTTGGTGTTGTACTCTTTGTTCAGGAACTCGACAATGACCAAAAGTGAGTGGAAGAGATCTGTTAGAATGACCCATTGTCATTCATTCGTTCCTGGAATTCTCGAATGACGCGTAAATTCGCGCATTGTCTTTCTAGATCCGAGGCGCGCAAGCAGTCGGTGGGGTTTTCGCTGGGTTCTGTTGCTCTAATCCATTTTCTAGACTCGGAATCGGGCGAGAGTCCACTATACTGGCTCAAACACATAGATATCGGTGATACTTGGCATAATTGAATAGCATGAGAGATCGGCGACGAGTCATCTAGACACTTCCACAACATTAAGCAAGAGCTCAAGTGAGATGCTCTCCCGGTACAACTAAAGCATTGTCATGGCTTTGAAACGAGAGGTAGTACTTCTCTTGAGTAAAGCCCAAAGGTATGGACCCAGTCTATGTTGATCTAGAGAATCGTGTCGTGTTTTTTCTTGCCGCAGCTCGGTGACACCATACCTTCGCTTGCTATATACAGCTCTTCAACGTCTCAAAGGAGGTCCATGAAACGAGCTACTAACTTCCAGAAGGATCTCTAAGTGCAAAGGCTAGATATGACAAAGCTCAAAGTATTGAGAAGTTTGTCGAGAGGCTCTTCGGCTCATTGCATACAGGTAGCTCAAACTCGCAAAATAAGATTGCAACGCGACTGGAAGAGCACATATCATTCTCAGCCTTAATGCACCCAGCGATAGTAGTCAAACGAGTCAAACAAGGGACCGGATACAGCGGCCTATCTTCGTACATTACGCTCCATACAAGGAGAAAGTTTGAGCGCTGCCCTGCGCTAACGCCGACATCCATGGCTAAAAAAACATTGAAGATGACAGCGGGGTGCCGCTCGGACGTCGATATTGACATGCTTCAGTGAGACTGACAGCGTGGCGGATAAGCAGAAATGATTGATGAAAGAGGATCTGACGGGTAGAAGAAGGAGTGATAGTCATTCAATGACTTTCGTATGCGGGAATCAACTCGGACTCGGCGCTCCTGTGTTCGACTTTAGATGTCGTTGACAGTAGCTTGATGATACTTAAAAATAACCTTCTGATCTCCAGGGCAGAAGGAGTACGTTTCGTATTTGACTAGGAAATAGGATCAAACGTACGTTGCAAAGCGTTAAGGAGGAATCGGAGAAAATTGGGTCGAGGCGCTAGACTGGACGGGTGACGTCATATCGAAGTCAGATAAGATAAGATAAAACATCGGTTCCAGCAGAATCAGGGCTGGACTCCCAACCGGCTACAAACTATCTCTGGTATCCTGCGTGCCTGATATCATTTGCAACAGCTACCTTGCATGGAATAGCATGTCCGACGGCAATAGAGGGTGAGCGCACCGCGACGGGACCCCGACCGTCGCTGATTTCTGTCGGGTCGGCGACGGGTCCATAACCCTTCTCATCTCCGGGAAAACAGAGAGTTAGTATTAGTTACTTTCGAGACTGGACTTTTCGTTAAAAGAGAGAGAGAGCCCACGCCAGTGAACCGCATATACATACTGAAGATTTGTCAATCCGGAGCGACTAGAGCCTCAGTGGTTATCGGGTTGTCCCCAGTCCTCCTTGACCGATCTCCCGAATGCGCCGGGATCAGAACCCAACTCATTTCTCGCTGAATACGTCTTCGCATGTCTACTGGCGGTCTTCGAGACCTGTGCTACCGACCCAGTCATTGATTCTCAGTCGCTCACCGCCATTACGCCGTTCATGAGGCTCGCAAGGGCCAGGAGAAGACCGCAGATACGCCAGTGCCATTTTACCTATCCAGTTTAAAGAGGGCCCCGGTCGCCAGGCTCGAACGAGTTAATGAGATGAATTTGCTTGGATGAGATTGAGATGGCTAATGAATGACAGAGTGGCAGAGAGATAAGTAGAGATAAATATCTAGAGTGTACAGCGATTGCGATGATGATGAGCATACAGGAAAAGAAGTGAGTTCCGACGATGAGAGACAGTGTGGCAGTGTGGATACTATCCACATAGCGGAAAGCAGATGGATGCTGAGGTGAGGAAAAGAAAAACGAATGAGGGAGATATGACTCCGATGACAGCCGGGGTACGGAAACACCAAAAACACCACGAAGCCCAAAGATTGTGGAAGCTTGAATGAGAAATATCGAAAATGCAAAACGACCGATGAAGAGACGAAGGTGAGGTCAAATTGCACGGTTGGATGAGGATGAGGGTCTGCCAGAGGCTAGACTCGACCTAGAAACACGATTATTGTCAGCATCGGTATTCCGAAAGGATCGGTAGCAAGTAAAGAAATCGCTTACCTCGAGTCAACCGATCGGACGCTTTAGATGCAAGAGTTCAGCATCTGGCATGTCTGCGCCTCTGCTTCTGCTTCTGGAGCAGCTACTGGTGCAGGTGCAGGTGCGGGGATAGGCGATGCAGCAACGAGGAAACTCGAGCCTAGAAAACAGACTGAGTCAGCGCCAAGCCGCAGACTTAGTAGATGGAGACACTACGCACCAGCAAAGGCAGCGACGATGGCGGTGAAGACAACACGGGTGAACTGCATTGTTATGGGAGTATGTATCCGGTTTTTTGAGGATAGGTAGTGAGTGTGTGCGTGTGTCTACGCGTTGGTGAGATAGGCGACTGCGGAAGGTGAGGTAGCAAGAAGCTTTGAGTGAGGGGTTTGAACCGACCTCCCAGTACTATATATACCCTCTGTCGCATCGTAGCCCTGAACTCCACTGGGCCCTGATGATTCGAAGGGAAATGAATTGATTGACAAACACCTCAGAACTTCTGGCGTACGGCAACTCTTGCGCGGCAGGCCACCATGACCGGACAGGACAAGGCATTACCCAATTTAGGACGTTCGTATGTTCAACGCTTGCTCCACTGCGCCTTACTTATCAGTAGTCGCAAATATATTATGTGTACGTACTCGAGCTGGGTGGGTAGCAACGGGTGGCACAAACGAGCTTGACAGGTTCGCGTGCAGTAGGTCCCTCTGAGAAATTGAATACCACACTCCGGAGACGCCGCACCATCACGCCCTTCTTCAAACTAAGTAGCTAATTGGCGAGTTGAGAACGGGCATTGTGAGTACGTACATACCTCCAGTCTCCCACAACTATCATTCAGCACTCTGCGGTCGGCTAGACGGATTCCAGTCGAGTGTTTGTCCTTCTCCTGAGTCAAGATGGTGGCGCGAAATAGTGGATGACGAGACAATGCAGGAATAAATTGCGGAACTTTTGGGATAATTGAGTACAAATACACTTGATCTTGAATTCGACGACACTGAGCGACGACGTTGTGTCATGAGGCGGCGGGTAGAGGATAAGGGGAACAGGAGTAATAGGTAAGATTGAGCTGGAAGCCAAGGAGATGGATGTATTCGACGGGCGGTCTAGATTGAGCGTCTGGGAGAGTATAGCACTATCCATTTACTTGAACGGCGGAAAATCAGCCTGTTCACCGGCACTCAAAGGTGGGTTATCCTCGGAGCCCTGATCTCGCTGCGCAGCTTGCGAAGTTGCGGAGGCTCCACTCTACGAACGTACCCAACCGACAGTCAGTTCGTACTCAAAGCGTCTTTGACGACAAATCGTTAACGACGTACCTGCCGAAGCTTTGCTAGGTGAATCTTCAACGTCTCTGCGTAGTTATCGAACCCCAACGTGATCATAGCCTGCAAGATATCCTCTCCACCTATCGTCTTCCTCTTCTCCAACTGGCACTTTTCGGCGGCTTCAGAGGTGATGAAGGAGATGAATTCAGAGACACATTCTTGGACGGTCTCTTTAGCATCTTTGGCGATTTTGGCGCTCGGTGGGACGGAGGATTTCATGATTCGGGCGACATTTGCGATCTGGGTGTCGTTCGATGGATAGTTGATGCAATGAAAGAGGTAAAAGGACGTACAGGGAGGAAGCGGTCCTGCTCTCTATAATCTCCGACTTCCCTGTCGGTGATTGGTACGGGTTCGGGAGCCTCTTGGGCCTCCACGATGGGATCTCCCGTGGCCGGGTCCGTCGAAGGCATGATAGGTTGAAGCTCAGCCATTTTGTTGTCTACGACGATCTAGACTAGTCAGTCAGGAAGTGGGACGACGGAAATTGTAGAAACACGTTACGAAACGTTCAAGTGCCCAGTGCCTCTTTCTGAAAGAGGTGGTCGTCTTTCATGGTTGCTCGATGCGCGTTACCGCGTTCGATTTCCCACCCGTGATCAATGAACGCGTCTGCGCACGGGCCAAGAACGGGCCTCTTTCGGGCCGCCACCTGGGTCGTAGGTTCGACTCCCGGCCTCGCCATGTTTCTCCCTGACATCATCGCCTTCCGCCATTTGACGCCCGATTTGAATGTCTCGCTGACCCCACAGCCAGCCAGTGTCCGCGATGCTCCTTTCCACCGACGCATTCTCTACTTCTCTTCTACCTCTCGACAGCGGCCTCGGCTCAGGCAACGACGACCTGCTCAGGGCCTCTCCGCCTCATTCGAAGAAGCGGGACTGCCATGGCTCATAGTAGGTTCGGTGATAGTAATCCGCTTCTGTAGTGAGTTCTTGCGCCGCTATTTCTTTCAACCCTGCCAAATCCTACTTGCGATTACTAGTTACGGACCGCTTGTAAGTTAATGCCGTTGGACCGACTGACGAATTACTCATACCCCGATTGTCCATTTGCACGGAACCGCGCAGCTCATCGGCTGTTTCGTTTCACACCTGCTATTCGGAGCTTACCTTGTCCAGCTCGGTACGCCATCATCTCTGCCCTGCTTCCAAGTCATCCTGGACGTCGCCTGACGAGCACCAAATTACCAGGTCATTATGTTCAAAACCCGGTAGAGGGTGAACGGTGGGGTATCTACGCGATTGGTACGTTCGTCCGAGTCTCGGAGGTGGATATCCTCCTGACTCCCTCTGATCTCTTTCAGTGATAGCCGTAGCGGTTCTCGAACTGGCTGCTATGATCCTCTTGTCGATATACACTGCGAGAGCCCTATTCGACCCCCTCGGACCCAAACACAATATTATGTATTCACGATGGAGTCTGGTCTCCCCGGCTTTGTACGGCGCAGGTGAGTCGCCACTTGAACATATATCCCCAGCGACACCGTTTAAATCGTTTTGGGATGAAAGTTGCTCTCATTGTACATATGTTCTTTGCATGGTACGGCCTTCGTGTCTTTTCGCAGTTCTGGCCCCTAACGGCTTTCTTCTAGGAAGATTCGAACTCTAGGACGGAATCGATGGGCTAGAATTGTGATTCCATCCATCATCTGCGTGGTGACATTGACGCAGTTCGTTGGGGCCCTGGGGATAACCATTCGCGTGAGTTATCTGGATCCATACTATCAACTTCATCTCTTGGGAGGCAACTCGAGCACACGAACACTAACCTACCTTTCGACCTTTGACGGACGCCTCGTTGACGCTTCCAACGACAAAAGTTCGCTGAAGCGATTGGGGTGGATACTAAACCAAAAGTCTTGGAGGTCTTTGTCGCTATTCAACGGTGCGGTACTCTCGCGTGCGATACCCTCATCACGATTAGCATGGTCGTCATTGTGCGTTCCTTCGTTTCCCGCCTTATCTTGAGCTACCAAACGCTCACCCAACCCAACTTATGACCGGCTTTCACTGTCTATATAGCTGACGCAATACAAGAGCAAAACGCAACTCCCGGCAACGCAGAGCCTTCTCAACAAGTTGACCATAAACGCTGTGGAGAATGGAGCGGTGACGATGGTGTTTACCGCGTTGAGCTTGGGGTTTTACCTGGGACAGCCGGATACGTTCGTGCATTCCGGATTGTGAGTTGAAATCTCAGCTTCTGATTCCCGTCCTCCCTCGTTCGTTCGTTTTCTCCATCCTTCTGCTTCCGTTCTGCTCTCTCGCGAGCTTTCCTTGTGGTTGAGCCTCTGGTGAACTGAATGACGGGCCTCTTTATTTTTATACCATCTACCGAACTCCGCCTCCTCGTCGAGAAGCCAAGAAGCCGTAGGAAGATTGTAAGTACAATTTTCACCGATTATGACGCATTCACTATACCGTCCATTCGTCGTCCCTCCCCTTTCTTTCGGCACTAGATACGCAAACGTCCTAATGGCAAGTCTCAATGGCCGAACCCTCCATAAATGGGAACGTCGAGTCGTAAGCAACCACGACTCAGACTATCTGGACTCTCACGAGGCAACTGCGGCAATTCCGCTTTACGATACGACGGAGATGGACTCCACCCACGCTCGCCCGCCGAGTTGGCCAATGAGAGCTTGGAGGACTGCGATGAAAGAGTTTACGGTGAATCGGGAGAGGTATCATCAGCTCGGCAGGATGAAAAAGCGGACTACTATGGGTATTGAAGATGGAGATGAACGAGGTACTACTACTGGTCGAGCGAGTAACCCTTCGACCGACTTACACGACAATGTGCCTAAAATTAATTCGGCATCTAGCCGTATGTAGCACCATTATACTGGTCGATTGAAGGCGTTACTGATGAGAAGGCTGTACAAAAATAATCCCAATTGACCGTTGAAACGCCTCCTTTAAACCCTGACTAACCACAGCTTTTCTTGTGAGCCGGTCGTCTTTTCCACCTTGCCGTGGCTAAAATCCCCTCTACGCACCGTTTCCGCTCAATCACCTTGAGCTCCTGTCTCAACCAAGAACCGCCATCAGAGTATCATTGTCATATCAAAAAACACCACTGCCTCCTCCGCGCGCTCGAGGATGATCGATTCCTCAATTTGAATATGTATAGGCTGATCTGGGCTGATGTTAAAGATAGCCTTCAGTCTTCTTACAGTGTCCGCTCCTTCTGCTCATCAAGCAATGTTACTGCGTTGATTGATTTGATGTACATAATATGTCGCCCCCACGGCACGGCTGACAAAGAGGCAAGATCTACCTTTTTCGTTGTCACAATTAGCCGACAAGGCAGATCGCTCAACGGCATGAGCATCTCTATACCAGACTGGACTCGAAATAAGCGGTAAAAGCACTCCAATGCTCGGTGTTTGAGGAGGAGAGATTGTCATGAAGCACTGGCGGCGAATTAAGAAGCATCTGGATGACTGGAACCGATATCTGTTAAGCGGGGTTATAGCGGAATGCAGTATGAGCGCTGTGTTGGAAGCTTCGGAAAATGTGATGCGAATCTATCACGCTGTCACTCTGCACATTGCCAGGAGAGATGAAAACGCAAAAGCCCGTATGTCATACGGTAGTCTTGGTTTTGATGCAACGCAGTTTGGGGTTGGACGAAGGCTGATGGTCTCCGTCATGCATCCGCCTTGAATGTTTCACGGTATCTCAAGGGGATGGCGTATTGAGGTATAAAAAGGTGAGGGAGTCGAGCAGGAGTCTTCATCGTCACCTACAGCTCTCCTAGCCACTCAGCAAAAAGCAAGCCCTTCTTTTCAACTACCCACTTCTTCACTCCACACACATTCTATCACGATGCGAGTCTCCTTCGCCACGCTCCTCCCTCTCGTCGCCACCTTGACCGCCTGGGTCGCCACTGCGCATGTCGTACGTCTCCTGCATTTTCAACCGTCCAACCGACCAGCTGACTGACTCTTTTGTCTCTCTCCTCCCCTACCCGTTTACCTCCACCGTCTCTTCGAATTTATCCAGCATGACGGCACCCCCCNTCGAGGCCCGCGAGTGGGTAGACGAGCTCAACGCACGCGACCTCGACTTTGTCTCCGAAGTCCTCGAGCGCCGCGAAGTCCTCTCCGAATTCTCCACACGCGATTTGGTGGATGAGCTCCGAGACCGATTGGAAAGGCGTGGAAACGTTATCTCCAAGTCCTCGTTCAAGTGCCCGTATTGCGGAACCAAGTACTCTACAGCTCAGGCGGTGTGTTTTTCTTCATGTGCGACTATGTAGTTCATTACTGATTGATATACGCTTATACAGGCGAAGGATTGTGCGACCAAGCCTCGCATTTTGGGTGGCTGCAAGGTTGGAAACGCTGTGAGGACGTAAAGAGTCCTCGATCGAGACTTCGATTACTGGATTGGCTCAACGGTTAGTTGAGCGAGATGGCTATAAATTATTATTGGTTTGCTCGTCAGTACATACACTGTAGTACCGGCCGTGCTTATAATCTTAATCTTGATTACGAGACTGATATGAGGGTGAAGATGATAGCTCTTAGCTCGGATGTCGAAGGTACCCGTTGTTGTCCGAAGAGGCGGTCGCTTCGCCGATGCCGATTGAGCGAGGTTGCTTCGATCGGAAGACAAATGCGTATTTGTCCCGATTCCAACTTGGTAGTGTTCGGGTTTGTGAGAATTCTAACCTTTGGTGTATAACTCATATCTTTACAGCTGGTTCGAAAACGATAGACCAGATTGCACTTTATTCCGCTCATGATATTTGTTTATTTGTGGAGCTAGTGACCAAACAAACACTCAGATAGGGCATGGTTGACGATGGGGCGTTGCATACCAGTAGCATGAGCGCGTCCGAGTCAAGCAGAGTTGGGAAGTTGAATAGACCTGCGGCTTGGCACCCACCCTTTTATCCACCATGCCTATCCATCCATTCCAATGAATACATAGAGGTTTGTTGAATTTCGATAGATTGTTGAATGAGCTCGTTGAACGATACACCGAATTTGGTATGGTGCGCTGGATCTGTTTTGTTTGCGAGGCTCCATAACTAAAAAAATATCATAAGCAGAACAAAATGCGATCTGGTCTATCGTTTTCGAACCAGCTGTAAGTAGGTGTCGAAATTTTGTTTACATGTATTTGTACTACTCTTTTCCGTCGATTGGCTTCCCTTTGCGATACTTTTTTTTGGCTTTTCAACTTTATTCATCTATTCCCTTCATTTCGTTCTCATTTTCATCTGGCTGTATCCTCTGCCCACCCAACATTTGCCACCTCATGCTTTCGTCGTCTGTCTTGGCTTTCCCGGTCTTTTCAGTCCATCTCCGCAAATTGTGTCTCTCAACCTCCGTTTTCGCCGATAGACAATCGATGGTCCATTTCCGACTGGTCCTTTTTATAACGCCATGGTCTATCCATATCTTCCTCTCTCGCCTTAAAGGGACCTTGCGCCGTTTATATCCTATCCTATCCCCCATTGCACCTTGGAAGACATCCCATCAATTTCCACTCACCTGTTACACGAATGCCTTCCTGTCCATCCAGCAATCCACCTGTGCCTGACTCTCTGGCCGATTTCTCTATTTAATTTTGTCCCTATATTTTCCCCCACCTTGCTTCCGCTCAACTTCTTCCGCGCCGCAACCGCGCACAGTGTTATCTCTCAGAAGCACCAGCTCAGGACTCTATCATTCATGTAGTTAACGCTGTTTGGGAGCTAACTATGTATCTGGTCCTTCCACGTCTGGCTTCAATCGTATCTTTACGTCTCAAAAGAGCAGCTGCAATTGTGAGTTTTGTCTGAGCGGGAACTCATGCGCACAGTTCACATCAAAAAACAAAGGGTCTTGACTCATAGATTTCCGTTATTCAAGCTGGTGTAGGTAGATAGAGAATTCAATACTAATTGATTCCTAGTCGATGGGACAACTTAATCGGCATGGCGCAATAACCAAGCAGTTGATCGTTGAGACAGCACAGAGCAATGTCGAGGCGAGTAGAGTTGAAATATGCGAAATGTAGGTTATCTGTCGTTTCTTTACTAGATAGCTTCCTTCTATACTAAACAAACTATTGAGCGATCGGGCTGTCATACACAAACCAGTCCATACTGTGATGTAGAGTCCAAAATGAAACAGAAAATAGGAGACTGTTGATGAGAGCATCGAATAAAGAGAATGAAGTACGATAAACTAATGAGCAATGAAGAGAGAGAAGAAATAAGTCTAACATTAGACTCCCAAACTAAACGACATCAGGAAACCGGTGATTTACTTGCCGGCATTTCCGAACTTACTAGCGTGCCGGAAGCTGAAACCGCCGGAAGTCCGAAAGTGACGTCACGGGCGTGGAACCCGAGAGAGGCTCACCGCAATTCCCATTGTAACGGTCGTAGTGTACAACAGACTCGATATTATTGTACTATAGAACCAGATACAAGCTCGTCGAATGTTACCTGTCATGGTTAGCAGAATGCGGCGGTAATGGAACGCAAGGAGCGTTACTCGGCTTGCGACCCAATACAGTCGCTGTCACCTCCCGATGAGATTCGCTTGGAAAAACTGCTGGCGAGTTGAAATATAAAATGTAGGGTCTCGCCGCCGCCCTGACATCCTTTGTTGCCCGCCTCTTTCCCATTCACGCTCACTCATAGGGACCGCGGCGCGATGTCTGCCGTATACTTGGGACCAACGCTAGGTTAGCAACAGCGGTTTTTTCACGTTTTCGTTTTCTTCGTTCACTCATCGAGGCTCTCTTCATTTTAGGTGCTCTCCTCTGCGGTGTTTGCCGTAAGTTGAAACATCCAGCCAAATTTGAAGGCGAGGCGGCACTCTTATCGACTGACTTGGCGCATCGATTTCTGTTTCCCAGTCAACACGTATCTGTACGGCCTGGTGACCTACCAGTATGGTGCCTATTTCAGTGCGAGTATGTCTTCCATCGATCGAATCTTCCGCAGAATGCAGTCTTAAAACAGTTCCTTCCAGAATTCGACGACCCAAGATGGATGAAGTACGTTCACTCCCCCAACTGTCGACCCACTCAACGACCGAGATCCTTCGTTCTAATGCATGTTTCTTAGAGGCCTGATTGCTGTCTTATTCCTCATCGACACAATCCACAGCATCTCGTAAGGACAAGTTTATCTCCATGCACGCGATCGGAACTCTGAAGGGGTCCCCCTGATCTTTTTTTTCCCTCTAGGGCTATATACATGATGTGGATGTACCTGTATGTTCGGCGCCCGCTCACCCCTTTTCCATTCCGGATACCCAATCCCCCAAGTCGATCGCGTCTGACAAGTTCTTGTTTTCGTTTTTCAAAGGGTTGACGTCAAGTTTGACCCACCGGCTATCAGTAAGCACAAGTTCCATCTCTCATTATCCGCGGTTTTTTTCGTAGTACTGACACTGGGGGTTCTATTGCAAACAGAATCGGTGTGGGCCTTGCCAGTGAACGCGGTCTTCATCTCCGTGATTGCCTATGTGGTTCAATGCTTTTTGGCGGTGAGGTGAGTGGCCACTGGGGCAGAGAAATTTTTCTAGTGCTCAGCACTGTCGGTTCTTACGACCGGGCCTTTGCTCTACAGAACGAACCGCCTGGTAGAACGGGACTGGCTGCTGTACATCTTCATCGTCGTGAGTACCGGCACCATGTTACTCGGTATTGTGTGTGGGGCCAAACTCTTGAAAGTGGATTAGTGAGTAGTCTCACACTGTCCGGTATCCGTACCAAGTTTAATCACGACCCTGCACTCATTAGCCTTTCCGAATATCAAATGTTGAAGCCTCATCTCACTGTATGGCTATCCTTGGAGGTCGCTCTGGATGCAAGTCTGACGAGTACGTCGCCGTTTTACTTTACAGCCCCACAGGTCTCGGAAGGGACATCATTTCGAACTAAAGCGTCTTCATTATGAAACTAGCTGCCCTTTTGATCACCCTGCAAAAATCGCGAACCGGCTTTCGAAGATCCGATGCCGTACTTAACCGTCTCGCAAGGAGTGCAGTACAGTCAGGTGGGAGAATCCCTCCTTCCGTCCTACATGCACTATGATGTCTAACCAATATTTTCGTCGAATGGGTTTGGCACGTCCATCTGTACAGGCGCGTTCGCAAGTATCTTCGCCGTCCTCGCTCTTTCCTGCTTCCTAGCCCTCCCCTACACACTCCTTTACGCAACTTTCGGGATACCCATCGCCCGCATGTATACATGTGTATGTACCCCACCGCTCTCAAGGCTTGAATTTTGATTAACTTTGCGCTGCTACATAGACCCTCATGGACACCCTCCTTTGCCGCAAAGACCTACGAGGCATCCTCAACAGCACCCCGGACGCAACACGAGTACGTTTGCCTCGAACTATATCTCCATCTATGAAATGAACACGAATTAACTGATGATTACTTGTAGGACGGAATGGGAATGGGTAGCGTTCCGACGATTCGCTCCGGTAGAACGGATTGGCAGCTCCAAATCCGAAAAGACGTGCGCACGGAAATACGGTTCGAACCTCCGGAATCGCTGAGTTCAAAGCCTACAACACCGATTCCCCTTAGCCGGTCGCCGAGGAAGGTGCCAATGGATATTTGAGCTGTAGAATTAATAGATACCTGTTAATTTTGGAAGATTGAAGAGAAATGCCCCTATTAGATGCCCCGTGCATAATACTGTACATACTAAATAGAAGAGAGACCCTTGGCAATCGACTTGAGTACGAGTGGGGAAACTGCTAACAGACTCGCACCAGCTTCTTCGGCGCAGTCTGAGGGCGTGGAGCAGAAAAGATAAATGAAAGTTCGCTAATAATGAGGATGGTTCCAAGCCGAGGAATCACAAATATCGAGTCAAAAGTTAAAAAGTGAAAATGAAGCGATTAGCAGCAACTCGTTTCGATCG